>DWPV01006445.1:0-11525 GCA_018251915.1 Urbanus proteus proteus
TAAACGTTTATTAATCTTTTACGCAAAGAAAGTTTAACGGGTTTTTAACAAATTCGGCACACAAATGCTTTAATGCACAGAAAATCTTCATCCCATTTCAGTAGTCCACGTGAGCGAAGCTGCGGGCAAAAGCTAGTAAAGAATAAAAATATAGAAGAATTTAAGATATTTCTCTCTTAGCAATTGCTTCTAAACATTCTAGAAAATACCAAGATCGTACTTAATCGTTTTGACATTAATTTGTAATATTTCTGATAAATAAAAAATACAACCCGTTTCTCACAAATTCTAAAGAATTTAAAAATCTCACTTTATCAGTTTTGCCATCGGGCCACGTCTAGCGAGACACGTGCGAGCAGGTGTCGGGTACTATCGCGTGCTTATCGCGTTGATTGCTCGAATACCTTGTAATTGTTATAGCGGCAGTTTAACCGCCTTAAAACACTTTAGTTTACCCGCTTTAAAACACCTTAGTTTAGCCTCTTTAAAACACTTGAGTTTAGTGGCTTTAAAACACTTAAGTACGAGTATAGTGATGGACCATCATTTTAACCAGATTTTTTGGTGCTAGGACCAGTGCGGTTTGGTCAGGAAGGTACTATTGTCACACCTATTTCCAACTATTTGTCTATTTTGTTGGAAGTGGATAAACTATTGAACCGGACCTGTGTGACCGGATAACCAAAATAGCGAAGTGAACGCCATAGTCCTCAGGAGTGGTAAAGAATCTGTGATTGACTTCAGAAACCCTTTATTTCTTTGTGGAGTTGCTTATAGATAAATAATATAATTGACGTTCAAAAAGAATTCTAGAAAAGAATCTACTTTGAATAAAATATTTTTGATTTTGATATCATGGCAAATATTTTAAAAATAAAAAAAGTGTGACAATACAAAACAATAAAATTAGAATTAATACAAAGGTACTGCTTATTCCAATCGATATTTCATCCAGCGGACCACCACGATAACCACGTTCAAATTTTAACTTGTTAATTTTTATATTAATTAGTAAGAGTATTATACTTTTACAGGATCTTAGTAGTCTTTTGAATGTAAAGTATCTCTTTTATTGGACTTAAACATAATGAGCAAATAGGACCGTACGTACGCTTTCGTTAGTGTCACGGCGTAACAAGCCCTAACTGTAAACGTTTAATTATGGGATAAATAACTTAGACGCTTGTTTAGGCGACAGTACACGCGCGCGCTGTATGTACTGTAATGTAGAAAATACTATCTCTAGTGAATTATTATTTTTATATCTCAACTTCTCTTGTATTGTCAAAATGTATTATATTTCTAGATAGTCTAGCAAATAGAAAAAATAGTAGGTAAGATGCCAATATGGTTGATGTCGATTATAAATATTTACAAAATCAAATTAATTTTGCATTCAGTTACATTATAATATGAAATAACACTTGGAGGCGCGAAAAATAATTTGAGTGCTATAAATAAATATAGAAATTGGGCAATTTTGAAATATAGAGCGGTTCGTGTTTATATTTTTAGAAAGCGCTATTAACGCGCTTCAAGAAATTTTCGTTTTCATAGGGATTTATGTAGAGTCAAGGAATTCATCAGAAGTAACAAAAAATCTTTTACTGAACTAAAATAGAGATTAACATAGACCTTCAAACCTATTTATGATTATGAGAACAGTTAAGCATGATGATTACCTAAGCATCATCATCATGATTATGCGTATTTATTCTATGATCTTAAAAACCATCAAATCTGTCTATAGCACAAGTGTGGCAGTATGTAAGTCCAGATAAATTGTGTTATTGAATATTTAATAACACAATTTATGTCACATTCAATGCTTAACGATTTTCTACACAACAGTACATGCGCGCGCGCAGGTGAGCATTTACGAGCTCGTAAAGTCCAAGTTTAAAATAGAATTAGGCTGGATGCTGCAGGTCCGACGTCGCAACAGATAGCTAATTTATTTTTCTCATTACATGTACGACGTGTGCTGTAAAACCTTTAGGGTTAACTAGATTTAACATCGCGAGTTTTGTTTTAATCATAGTCGGACTGCAAACACTAAAAGAAATACTAATAACTACGTAGTGACTTGCTTCCTGGTTTAAATAGTTTGATTTGTTGAAGTAAGTGCGTATTAAAAATTCTTTATAATTCGCTTTAAAAATTAACGAAAGCTGTTTGAAGGTCCCTTTGTACTTATACTTTAGATGCACCATTGTCACCCCTATTTCTGTTTAATAAAAGTAGCGTTCAGCGCTGCTGGGTTCTGGTCTAAAAGTGTGGTACCTAATGAGACATATTTATTTCATGCCTTCTAATGCAGTCTACCAAAGAACATGTTTTTTGTGAAAGCTGTGATTTTTTTCCTAGGGTTTGTTACTGTTATCCATAGACGGCAGTGGCCATTTACAATCAAGTGAACTTTATGCTCTTTTGTTTCTTCTATTACATACACACGCACATAGCCGCGGGGGCAATTTGATTTTTCACATACTCATAAATGTAAACATTCACTATATTGGAAGCAAACATCCGATATCCTACAAATAAATGTCGAGAAGTGAAAACAAAAATAACTATTAGGAAAAGCGGCCCAATCCATAACCATTCGATTCCATACACGTACACCTTATACCGACAATTAATAGAATGGATTTAATAAGTATAAACTAGTTTTTAGTCACGTCTTCGTTCGCGTGGACTTTTATAAACATATTGTTTAGAATACTGCTGAAATACATTGACTATTCTAATTTCTCTTCGTCAGATATCAAGATGGATATTGCAATTAATTTAGGAATTTTGTTTTCTCAAAATTAAGTTGATTTCGGTAAAACCTTACGGTCTATAAGTATAATTTTAGTTAATTTCGGTAAAACCTTGTTCTATACGTATAAATTTAATTAATTTTGGTGAAACCTTATGATCTATAAGTATGGTTACACATACATTCACACACTAATAGGAAAATGTATAAATCTCGTCGTTCTGAGACCTCATAATTATATTGTATGTCAATTATAATAGTTTCTTTTACCTATCTAATAATGTGCGTATCTATATAACAGAAAATCAGTTAAAAAACAAAAAACGAATTCTTCAGCGAGTCCTCAATAAATACGGTCTAAATATCTTCAACATACAGACAAAGCCGTCACATTTTTATAAGAGTGTAGATTGAATAACACCATGTTGGCTTATTTGGCCGGCGAGCTGTTTCGCACGGGCCGGGTTTTCTAATGGGTCCCATAAATTATATCCAACGGACCCCGCACGGAGACCGGCCTCACCTACGTGGAAGAAAGAATTTATTGCTAGTTATCTATCAGGGAGCTCGGTTCATTCAGCTTGTACACTTGGCTACTTATGATTTCTATTTAGTCATACGTCTGGCTTTTGACCTTTTCTTACTTTTTTTAAATTGGTTCATTATGATCATTTCATTACGATGATTACGATAAAGGTGGTAGATCCTTTTGTAGTTCGATTCCGGCGGCACCATCGCCACACCTACATATTTCTGCCTTATAACAGAAAAGTAGGGCTGCTGTGTTCTGGTTTGAAGGATGTGTTAAGGGAGACATACTTATCTTATATAGACAAAGCGTTCTAACTTAGTCCTTAGGATAGCAATGTCCCTTAGGTTAACCTCTGATAAACCTCTGATATGAGGCAATAGCCATCTACCACCTGGTGGATCCACTTCACAGCTCTCAGCTGTTGCTGCTTTTTTATTTGATAAGGTAAAAAGTTCATAAGTCAGTTATTTCAATTTACCCTACCTTTAACTTATGACAAAGTAAGTGGCAGGTTTTGAAATGCGTTATATATAGTATTACTTACAATAAAAACTTCTCTTCGGTAAGCCATAATTGCCACAAACCACACAGCTGCGATAGTGGCAACTACATTTGTGGCATGCTCGTCATAACGCGGTATCGGACGCGGTTTTGTACGTTGTTGACATATTTTATGAAATGGATATATAAAAATGAAATTTAAGAGTCAGAATATTATATTGTTAGGTATTTTGATTTATATGTACAAGTAAGAATATTACATCAGAAGAGAGCTATTTATCCAAGACGTTCTAACTTAAGGTGTAGCAACGCATCTGTGTAATTTAGAAAAAAAAATCTGGGGTTGATCACAATGTGCGTTGGCGGCAATGGCCACTTACGGTAAGGTGACCTGCAAGCTCGTTCGCTTCTATACTTAAAAAGAAATCTGTCAATCATGTCGCTATCTGAAAGATACTTCCAAGAGTATATATTGCACGTTACCATAATGCTACAACCCACTTTTGTCTTTGTCCTATTCTGCATGTGCATATGCCTGCATCTTAAAATACCTATGAATAATTTCCATCCGATTAGCATACTTAAAAGAAAAAAAACGCTTTCTACACTCATAGCCCCACAGTAGGATTTTCTCCTGTGTCGTGGGTGCTATGGACACACACATTCACGAATACACAAACACCCAAACCCAGAACAGAAATCTAAATTCATCATTTAGATGTCTGTCTGGCCGGGAATCGAACCCGGGACCCATAGCGCGTCACACCGGTATGGTAACCGTTCCGCCACGCGGGTCATCAACGTGTAAAAGTCATAGAAACCTTGAACACTAACATAGGTGGTGTGTACAGAGGCTACAATTGCACAATAAACCCATCCGATAGAGACATCGATACCGGACATTGTAACGAGGGTCGCGCTCGGAGAAAGTGTCAGAATTATTGCTCGCACCCACTGACAGATTTATCGTGTAAGGTTCTTCACACATGGTGAGGTCACACTGCTAGTAGTAGCTAGTTAGTACTAGCTTCATAGCTTCCTACTTACTACTACTTAGCTACTAGATACTAGATTGTTGACGTAAAAGTGCCAAGAGTTTTTTATATGCTCGAAGTAGCAAACGAGCATGCAGTCCTTCTGATAGTAATTGGCCACTGCCGCTCATGGACATCTGTAATCAACCTCAGATGAGATCAAGGTCCTACTTGATCAGAGATGCGTAGCTACCCCTGAGTACAAGTTGGAACGCCTCGGATAAGTGTGCCTCCCCAATTACACCCTTCAAACCAGAACAGAGCAGCGCTACACTGCTGTTATAAGGCAGATATAGGTGTGACGGTGGTGCCGCCGCCGCAGTTGAACCTCAAAGTGTTCTACCACCTTTAGATTGATACAGTAGGTAACTATCAACATATGTGTAGATGTTATATGTGTACTTAAGACGCCATTAAGTGTAATTAAAACACGCGTTCGATATTCCAGTGCGTATACACCCTAAGCATTAGTCAGAGCGAGAGGAAGGGTTAGACAGAGATAATGATGCGTGTCCATTCATACCGTTATCAAGATTGATTGTCACGAGCCACACGCTGTTATGAGATTAACGTTTCAAAACAAAGGCCGGTTATTTAATAGTGTTGGCGTTGCAGCAAACGCTCGATTGATTATTGTGGAATGCTCTACAGTTGCGTAAAGGTCGCGGTTAATCTGGGTATATGAAGACTTATCCTAAAGCTGTTTCATAAACTTATTGCCTACAGATAGGTACTGGCCGATCCGAGAATTTTTGGTCGTACATTAAAAGCTTTCTTTCACTGTGTTGAAGGTTTGATGTCGTAAAAAAGGATCTTAATTCTGCCGTTTCTCGAATATAATAGAGGTGGCGTTATAAGAAACGTTCGATTGATTACTGTGGAGTTCTTTACAGTTGTTGCGTGTTAAAGTTCTTCGTGTATTTGAGTACACTGAAGACATGTCTAAGTATGTTTAATAGTGATGTTTTTTTGATTCTATAATTTATGGTCTAGATTCAGGATTTTTTACCATTATGAAACGAAAGAGAGGGCACGCTACATCTTGGAACTGGTTTTACGGAAAAAAATATCTTCAATTTTGTCATATCCCCAAAGTCCACGGCTCAAAGGGCTTAAGTATACACCATTTTCATATTTCGAGAGGACTTAGGTCTACCTATTTATGACGTTTTGCCAACCCCATTTAAGTGGCAAATAAACATAAGTAAAAAAATTAAATTCCAGTCCCAAAAATTTTAATTTACGACTAAAAACAAATTTCTAAATATGTTTTTGCTCTTTTTTATCTTAAATTTATAATAGTGATATGGAAACACAATTTCAGAACGATTTCAGAACGAAACGAATAACATTTAATCGTTAGAATCATGTTAAACTAAACCCTTTTCGGGCGTACGGCGAAAAACCGCGTAACACATTTAGCGCATGTTAACTGCCGGTTTATGGGCTCAATCAGAACTTTACGGCTAGGTTATTTCAGGAGACCACACAGACACGCATTCCGGCTGCTATCATTATAAGATGTTTTACATATTTTTGGTTCTTGAAGAAGTTAAAGGCAAGGAGCTTTTCTATTATAATGAGATAGCAAACAAAGATGCAATCTACTTAATCTATCTTTGATCAACCCTTGGTAGATTCTGAGTCTTCCTGAGAGAAGACTAAATGGGAACGCCTTGGCTGTATCTCCCTTACCTTCCTGCTAACTAGCGCCTAACACTGCTGTTATTAGCAGAAACAGGTGTGACGTTGGTGCCGCCGATGTATACAAAAGGTTTCTATACCTTCCTAGTTTTAAAGCGTAAACTTTAGCGATTACCTAATAGTTGTGATCAAAAATGTATCGCTTGTTGGTCGCACGAGCCACAGATTGACGAACGAGCAGCAATAGCTTAAGCAACTTTTAAGCTACAAGATAGGAGCTTTACTAGTTAGACGGTTGGGGAGCTATTATCTCCCGCATAACGTCTGAGGGAGTAGGGAATGGCTGAAAAACAACGCTGTGCGGGACGAATTTTCCGTATCAGCAAAAAGCTGAGCCACTTTGCTCCCTATACATGTTTTTATTCTTTTTGTAAAATAGTTTATTTCCTTTTTGTAATTGATTTTATTGTCTTTTGTATGTTTTTTAAAACGTGTGGGCAGTAAATGATATTATTATTATTTTGTTTCTATATTATTAGTAACTATCGCTCAAGCAAAAGTAGTCAATGTGTAGTGAACTTTAGACGTGTTAAACTTTCAAATCATATCATTAAAGTTGTAAAATTCATATCATCAAAGTTGTAAAATTCTAAAAGCTAAATAGATTCTACTGACAGTCATTGATATACCAGTAAAAATTAGTGGTATATCAATCAAATAAAAGTAGTTAAAACTTAGATCAAATATAGCAAGTTATTAAGCTTATAACACTCAGATAAATAAAACAGGTAGATTACTCACCGCCTTGTATTTGAGTGAAGCCAAAAAACTACACTACTTTCCATGTTATAAAAAAAAATGTGTTTATACGCACAAACTTACACGAAACTAGCGTAGTTTCTTGTCAGTACCTTTAGTTTACGCTCACATAATCACTTTTATAACCCGACCATTTTAAAAATGGCTTAATTTTTTTGTTAGGGATGATAGATCTACCTACTTTATTTATCTGAGTTATAACATAGCTACAACATACAAACACTGATATAACATGTGCATGGTGCTCATATTAGTCAAGCCAGTAACAATCGCCGCTCGCCTACACAAGACTGATTGCTTCCGACACGCCTGATGGGCGAAGCCGCGGTATACACGTATGTATGTACAATATGTACATGTGTTAATGAGGCTATACTCTAAGCATGTAAGTGCACGTAAAAGTTATATGAGGTGACCATTTAAGCGCTCAATGGCAACGCAACTGTGCTCAGATTTCTTTAAAGACCCTGCATCATATGGTGTATTACCAATGCCACACCTATTTTTAGAAGAGTTTGGTTGTTGGCTCGCTTAAAATGAGGAAAACATCTCGAAGTCCTCAAGAGTGACAACGCATCTGTGATTGAATTCGGGTGTGTGGCAGAACCCTTGAGGTTCGATTCCGGTGGTACTACCAATTTCTGCTTTATGACAGCAGTGTAGCGCTGCTGTGTTTTGGTCTGAAGGGTGTGGTAAGGGAGACATACTTTTTCGAGGCGTTCTAACTTAGTTCTCTGGGGACCAACAACGCATCTGTTGACCCCAGGTAGGACAGTAATAATAGCTATACTTGATTACAAATTCCAATGGGCCACTTACTATCAGGTAAGCTGCATGCTCGTTTGCTTCTTCTAAAATATAGGTATTTAAAAATCTTATTTAAAAAAATCTTAGTCAATGTGGTTAAAATTCTAAAACATTAAAGAGTTGTACATTTACACCTCAGCTAACGTTTTATGCAATTTTATTTACATTTAAATTAATTACTACGATTAGTTCTTGCCACAGATAAATAATAATTAATGTCCTTCGTTTAACTATTTATTTTAATGTGCAATGTTTGTATTTAATAATAAATCTCTATAATTGTTCCCTGGTTACGGTAGATTGAGGAAATCCGTGTCGGCCGTCACATCATTAGCTTACCTGCACTTTAATGGTTTTTAGGGATCCGTAGTCAAAGCGAAAACGGAATTAAGTTGTCGGTGTCTGTCGGTCTGTTACAGGACTCTATCTCCTTAACCGTAATAGATAGAAACTGGTTTATTTAAAAAGTGTGTGTTGTTTTTGCCGCCATAATAACGTACTCTAAAAATAAAAATTAGAACTTAAGAGGGGCCAGAAAAGGACGGTATTTTGGCCTTTTTCGATTTTCCTATCTAACGGTAATAGGAAAAAACTAACATTTTCGCATTGCATGTACTTTTATAGCTGCTATGGTAAAAAAAGTACAAAAAATAACATTTTTTATGGTACGGAACCCTCCAGTGTGTAAGTTCGATTCACACTTATCCAATTGCTCATACAGTTCCTTATTACAGATGTAAAAGGCTCTTCAGATAAAGTACTCATCCCCGATTTATGAAACCTATTAAACGCTATGTTTTGATATGTTCAGCTCTATGATGCGTTTATGATGCATAATTTATTATGGCCATTTTGTACAACGTCGGATAAGAGCATAGACATTTTATACTTAGAGAAGAGGAGCCAGCCTAAAATCTAAGAAAAAGATAGAACATGAGGCTACTTAATGTAATAATGTGATTAGACAAAGATAAGGTTTCTTCTCTTCTACTCTAAGTATAATATCTCTATAGTTAAGAGACGTTATTACGATTTATGAGCATCAATAGTAGTACACATTTTGTAAAAAAAAATGTCTGTCTATAATATTGACGCTGGAAATTGTAATTGTTGTCAAAAGTATTCAACTCTACACTTGAGCCAAAAAACCTCTTAAATTTTAGAAACAAAATCATAACTTTATATTTATTCGACCTAGAAGCGTAACGTATAGTATTACTTCTGGTTTTGGCTCTTGTGTAGAGTTGCATATTTTTGATTTGCAGTAATTACGCTTTTCAACGCCGATATTATGTGTTCAAAAGAAAGAGCCTTGTGATAGACAGACAACGGAGATTTAGTAATACTGCTCCGTTAGGTGGTAGAACCCATGTGGTTCGACTCCAGCAGCACCACCTCCACACGCAACGCATTTGTGGCCAACCCTAGGTAAGACTCAATTCTTATCTTGGTTATTACAAATGTCCATGGATGGCAGTGGCCACTTACCATCAGGTGGATGCATTCGTTTGCTACGCTTTAATGTTACAAAAAAAAGATTGCAATCGTCAGACAATTTTTTAAACCACCGTAAGTGTTTTCCATCAAGTAAATAGTTTAATATGACCTTCATTTGCATATGATCGTGTAGTACATGGACAGTAACCGCAGACACTATGCGGTTGTGGTCGTAACTGATGGTGTACGAAGGCTGGCACTTGTTAACGTCACTAGACACGTAGACAAGAGTGGTTGTGACTTTACTTATGTGAATATCGTTAATAATTCATCTATAGTTGTATAATTTTAATTTTGGCTACATTCAGGTGGGGTTTAGGTTAGGTTAGGTTAGCTTTTCGAAATAATTAGCGCCTTAGAATTTATTATCACTTTTTTACTTTTTTTATGGTTAAACAATGCCATGACGATATAGGTTATTCCATAGTTAAGTAATAAGTAATAAGTAATTTAAGTAATTTATTGAGAGTTGAGAATAATCTATTTGGTTTTTATTAAATTGTTTAAAGAATATTGAGATAGTGTAAGTAGTTTTAAAAAAAACATTGGGGTAAAATGCAGTAGAAAAATATTATTGTGCTGACACACTCCAAAAACCTTTACTTTGACAATAAATAATGAAATTAATTTTCACTTTACATTTCATATGAACTGCAAAGTTCAATCTTATTTTCCAGAACAGGAAGCGAAAATGACAACATTCAAGTCAATGCAATCTGAAAATGGACGGTATAACCTTATAACAGTAACATCACGTCCTTCACGTCATTTACGTCACGTCATTTACGTCCCAAGTTAACCCTTAAGCAAAAATAAGGCGTCATTACAAACACAATCAAACATTACACAGCATAAAGGATATAACACGTCTTTGGAGGCATAACTGAAAATTTTACGAGTCCATTCGTTGGGGGAAATGAGAGTGTATCGTGTAAGGCAGCGGTTCCCAAACTTCATTCGGCTACCACATACCACTCAGTTTTGAGATCATTTTTTTCTATCCATTATCTTTTGTCTTAATATATTTAGATAGAGAATTTAAGATGATTTATCTTTTATCTTAATAGATAAAAAATGCAAGAAGCTTGGAACATTTATCTATGTCTAAAAAAATGGTACTAAAAATATCTGATACATTACAAACAGCTTCAACACCCTCGATTTTTCCTGGACCCTTCACTCCCCCGTATATCTTTAGCGCCTGCAAGAGGTGATTATCGCCAACTTTGAGAACCACTGGTGAGCATTCCAACCCTTAGTGGGGTGGAACCGTCGAAATAAATTACTTAACCCTAGCGTGAAACGGTAACGAGTGGAATGAGTTATCATTTGGTGAATGATGACAGGTGGGAGGGAATTACTCTGGATGATAATGACGCTCCGGAGCCGGGAATGACTGTAACATTATTGTGAAGCTTTTATTAGGCATGGAGGGAATTTGTCCCGGATTTTTGGGTTATGCTTTTTGTGAGTTGAGAAATTTGTTAAGACGTAAAAATGATGATCGTAAAAATAATAACATGTTTTAATGTTTGATTGAACTCATACTTTGTTGTTTGCTCCAGGTAGCATTAGGCTTGTATGGTGGTGTATTCTCGAAGCCTTCAGCAATGGGTACAATAGCGGTTGACAGGCAATAGAATATTATTTGTATAACAGCGATCATTTCAATGATATAGCATTATAACATGACATAGTATTTACAACTTAAAAATACCACACCATTTACAAGTTAACAAGACCATAGACCCACACTATGATTTTTTCTGTGTCATAGTTGCCATGGACACATATATATAAAAATTCAAATACTCAGACCTAGACCTAAGTTCATCATTCAGATATCTGCCTGGCCGGGGATCGAAACCGAAGCTTATCGCGTGTTAGTGCGCCTGTGTAGTGAAAGTTCCACCGCGCGAGTCGTCAG
>DWPV01006446.1:0-11524 GCA_018251915.1 Urbanus proteus proteus
CGCTGATTAAAAGGCAAACACAGGTTCGCGCGTCTGAAGTATGGAGCGGGCATATCTACGGTATGTATCTATGATAATATATTAAACAATTTACCTATACCTGTTAGTTAAATGGATCACACAGATGGAACTTAAAGCTTGTCCATTTGTTCTTTAGCACGAACAAATAGGAAAATTGTAGAGGACCAATTTACTCAGTATCAGTACAGATGTTCAGTTTTTATGCGCTTCTGCGAATACATCACTTGTAAAATAAAAGAAACGATCGTTTTTATTTTGCACTAACTGGCGTAAAATAAATATCTATATATACATATATTAGGTATACGTAATTCCTTATATCGAATTCCGTCACATAGTATTAGTTTTAAATGTTATGTATGTAACGTGAAAATGCATATGCCTAAAAATCTTTTCTTGTTTTCAAAATCTCGTGTAATAACGTAGAAATTTCTTGTAGGTAACCAAACAGTTTACAGGGTTACCTACCTAAAACACAAAATTGTAGCTACACAGTAATTTCAACGTTTACACTTTAAAATAATAAAATAAACGGTCTCGATTGTCACTTTTGGTTGTAAATGGTATTGAAATGCGAATTGAAACAGTAATATCTTTGTGTCGCTTCGTTAACTTCACGGTCCTTTTGGCTCTCGTAATTCCATTAAGGGTTGTCAACCTATTTGAATATTTTAAACATTTCTTATTGGCTGCTGAATAAATTAATTTGCCTTTCTATGCCAATTTTATAGGGTTTCTCCTTTTCATTTGTATAGATATAAGTAGATAATTAAAAAGTTTACTTGTAGTTTGTCAAGACTTTTTGGACGACTACTAGACGTACACAGATACTAAAACGCGTCTGCGTAGTGCATTATGGGTCTACACTACATAATGACGTTCATAAGCGTAGAGGCTAAATTGAGTACCCTTATCGTCGCTTATATTCAAACTAGCTGATCCCCGCTTATTCACCGCTTATAAAAAGTAAAAAGGAATACATTTTTCAACATAACTTGAAACCCGTTTTTCCCGCATGCGTGTGGAGCGCACGCTAATGCGCTTTTCATAAAATAAAGTAGCCTCTGTTACGCTTTAGACCTTCAGCTATCTTCCAGTGAAAGTATCATCAAAACCGGTCCAGCCGTTTAGAAGATTATCTTCGTCCGTAGTCGAGTCGGGTCGACTTGACTCGACTCAGCACAGCACCATAGTAAATAAAATCGATTAATTTGGCTTTAGTTGGAATATACCGTTTTTTGCATGAAATTTTTTGGTGTGACCGGGTGTGTTCAACCCTGTTTCAAACTGAAGGCGAGTGGTATTTATGTTGGCAACAGAGAGAAATGTCATTGATAATAACTTCAGTAAAGTTGAATAATGTGGCCGCTTACCTCGTTCCAAAGTATCGAATACCTGTTATTGTTTAATGTTGGCCGTTTTGTTTTTATTGGCTGGCTTTTTATTAAAATGGTAGTCTATGTTTTTAGGTACATGTTAAAGATTGTTTGAATGTAGTATAGATATTATAAAAGTTGTCTGTCTGTGTGACCGATTTTTTCAAAATCTACCGAACGGAATTTTGTACGGATTTTACTAAAAGATCCTTTAAGCAATTCTCGAGTAAGATTTAGTTAATAATACAATACGGTTTATATTATGAAACCGTATTGTAATTATGATTTAATTAAATATATCGATTACTGTTGAATAGGTCTCGTTGTTGTTAAAAACTTCTGCATGGGCGAAGCCGCCATGGCATGTATAAGAAGAGACAGCCTAGGATAGGCTGTACAAGCATCCAGGAATTTTCGTAGCTTACTTATTAAATAAGTAAGTAGATATTTATTTTTCCTGGCTATATTTTTACCGAAGAACTTAATAACGTTACAAGTAAATAAAGTATCGGTTTGTATTTCAATATAACTAAGCTTTTGTACTAATGTTTTAGAGAAAATATAAATTGGTATAGCTGTTTGTTTCGCTTCGTTTGACATCCCAGAATCGAATGATCGAAGCGCCGGGGAAGGCTACCGGGGGGAATTAGAGTAAAAATCTCATATAATCTGATGACTTTGCCTCGTTAATATTAAAATTTGTCACACTATCACTACCTCAGATAATTTATTTATCTGAAATCACTTCAGAGTATAATAAAATGTCGCTTTTCACTGTCTGTCCCTATGTAGGTATGCCTAGCTCTTTAAAACTTCGCATTCGATTTTGATGCGGATTTTTTAATAAATAAAGTGAAAGTGCAAAAGCTAGTTTACGAATAAAATTAAAAATGTATGTATTTATCTTGCTTTCTTTCATATTAGACAAATATTAAAACTACTGACAAATTACTGCATTTCACTTCAAAAAATTACATACATTTGATTTAACAAAAGAATATATATACTTACTCGTACATACTTATTTGAAGATTTAAAGATACAATTTTATGATAGGTAAGTAGTTGTTTTAAAATGTTTTATTTTCAAAATACCTAGCAACAAAATTCGGGGTGGATAAAAGCCTTATATAAATTTACGTGTTACAAACCACTTTTCTCGATAGGCTAGTGTCATAAAATACCAAAAGCCTTCAGAAATAAAGGTTTCAAAGGTCATTGGCGGTTGCCAATGCTCTCAATATACTTACTTTTGAAGGTTAATATGTAAATTTAATACCATTGGGATACAAACCAATTTCCTGACGAAGATAATACAGATAAGGACTATGAGTTCCCAGTATTATGCTTTTAAGAAAACCGGCAATAGTAAAAAAGGTTTTAAACTTTGGTATCGTCGGGTTTTTATATGATCGAGGTAGCAAACAAGCATGCAGTCCACCTGATGGTAAGTGGCACTGCCACTCATGGATATCTGTAATCAACCCCATATAAGATTAGGGTCCTACCTGAGGTTGAGCACAGATGCGTTGCTACCCCTGAGGACTAAGCTGGAACGCCTGGAGTCGAACTACATAGAGTTCTACCCCCCTTCAACAAAATTATTATAAATGCGAAAGTCCGTTTGTTTGTTTGTTTGTTTGTTTTTAACGCCTTCACGCTTTAACTACGCAACCGATCGTTATGAAATTTTGCACACACATAGTAAGGGGTCCAGAAAAAAACATAGAGTATGTTTCATCCCGAAAAAACGTACTACTCCTGGGGGATAGTAAAGTAACTTTTATACCAACAACCTACCTACTTTTATACCTACAGCTTCTTGATAGGAATGAAGTACATTCGCATTGTATCGGCAGACAAAACCTTCTAATTATAAATGCTGAACATACATGTACCTACACTAGCGCGAGCGAAGCCGCGTGCAAAAACTATTAGCAATATAAGTATCAACATCAATTCATTTTATCAACTACTAAAGGCGGTGGCTTCGTGGGACACGTGCCTACTTGTAGAACATTTCCGGTCATTCACCTTGCGGGATCCTGGATGTTAAAGGGATCTCAATGGCCCGGCATCTGACACCCGCGGGTTATATGAGTCTTTATGATTCTTATTTCCTATTATGTTAAATCAACTGAATATCGTAGCTGATATATTTTTATCTGCGCAATAAATTATTATTATAGCACATTGTGACCTGAGCCCGCACTTTACGCACGCCTTTCTGCGTGAGAGCGGACTTATGTCACGCGTACTATAAAAAAAAATACGATACTAGTGATCTAAGTTGCCTATTATGCACGGCGTTTATCACCCTCGCTTCGCTCGGGCGCCAACTTCACGCCGTGCAGAAACAGGCAACTTAGATCACCCGTATCGTAATGTACTATTATGTTACAATTGATCATCAAAAAATTGATTACTAATATTAGTAATAATTTTGCCGCAGTTATAGCCCATCGTTCGAGAGTTCAAATCGTAGGCCCTTTTGATTTTTTTAGACATAATATATTTGGTAAATTATATCTTCTATCTTACTAATAAACTAGGGTTGTGTTGCTAATAGTCCTATTTGAATCAACGCAATTTAGTAAAAATTGTTGAGTTTATAAAATGCGTCCCTATGTACGAGTATGTTTAGATTTTTAAAACTGCGCAACTTTGATGCGGTTTTTTATAGAATGAGTGATTCAAGAGAAAGGTTTAGGTATATGTTTACATATTAAAGTGCGCGAAGCCGTGGGTAAAAACTAGTAACTTATAATAATGTAATTTGCATGTCGAAGTATTTTAAATTCGAGTAAAACCGCAGGTACAACTAGTAACCATATAAGAGTAACCAAAATTAAGAAGTATGTTTTAAGTTGTATTTTACTTTTCTACAATTCAACACTACAGAAACACTTCCAAACATCATTAATAATGAAGCATGTCTCAGATGTTTACGGTACATTGACCTCAGATGTCCTTTTTAGGTCCTTTTGTATTTTGCTTGTATCTACATATAACAAAGCCAATTATTTACTCGTGTATATCATGTTTATCGCCTAAATGTTAAGATACCTTTTATGATTAGGTGGTAGAACCCATTAGGCCTATTCTCGAAGTCAGCGTGTAGAAGGTATAAGGCACCGTATGCAGAAGCTATGCGCTCCATTAGGGAGGTGTCTTCACGATATTGATGGAGCTCGCTAACGTTTTATTTTGTTCACAAATGGCAACACTAACACGCTACAATTCTATTGTTCTACGCGTTGCCTACGAGAACGTCTGATGCTACGCTGCTCCCGTTTACGCATACGCTACGCTGTTCGTTGACTGCATGACTACGGCCTGAGGTTGACATTGAAAGTACCACCGCCACACCTATGTCTGTCTTGTAACACCAGTATTAAGCACTACTGCGTTTTGGTTTGAAAGGTGTGGTGAGGGAGACAGATTTATATAAGGCGTTCCACTTTAGTCCTTAGTAGGGGTCGCCCGTAAAAATTCGCGAGGGCCTAATAAAAGATGAAAACTTTCAAATCCACCTGTATATATACGTGGTATAAAAAAAATTAGTTCTTAGGGATAGCTATAGCAACATATCTGTGGTTCATTTCGAACTTGGGGTTGGTTACAGATGGTCAGCAATGGCCACTTACGATTAGATGGATTGTATGCTGTAAAAAACGAGCATCTAATGTAACTACAATAAAGTTTCTGCATGAGTTATTTGTCACGGTCAGATATATTTATTTAATATTTAAAATAGTCAATTTATCACAAAAATGATGTGATGTGAATATAAAACGTACAGCATTTGATAAATCTACTTTAATACCTATCAATAAGTTTATTGCAACAGAAGTTTGAAATCGGTTTGATATATTAATATTTTATGACAGTTGAATAAATTTGCTTGTCCTATACTGTCATCCATCCGTACATTAAAAATCCATTATTTCAGACTCACGCTCGTAACTTTATTTAAACTAGTAAGCAATGTCTTTATAATGGAACATATTCTTCTGTAAGACTGCGGTTCTCCAACTTTTTTGGTTGCGGACCCCTTTTGAAAACTATTTTTGACGGTGTCCCAGAATAAACGAAAAAGTTTCGTGCATTATTTTTGTAATGGGTAATCATGTTACAATTTACTATTAATAATAAAAGAAAAATAATCTAATGGGAGTATTCTTGTGCAGCCTCCTTATAGGCTTTGCGGAGCTCCAGGGTTCCGTGTGCCTCATGTCAAACATGCCCTCTAGTGAAGAATGGAAAAAATAAACACTGAATTTTATACACACATTGTGGATCGGTGAGTTATTTATAGTCGACAATAGGCTACCAATAAAAAAACAAGTTCTTAATGTTTAGAATACAATCACTGCATTTAGTGTATACTTACCAGTGCGGATTTAAAAAAATGGCTTCTTTGCACTTCCACTCGTCTCTTTGTTCTATGGAATAATCTGTTCTACGGAATAATTAAATACAGGATTCTACGTTTATGTGGAGAAACAAAGTAAATTCCACGTGGGCTAACATATGCGGGGCATCTTTGTTTAGATTTCTTGTTAAGATCTTTAACTCTGACTTAGGAAAACGTGGGCCTGAAAGGAATATTTAAATAGTCAGGTTAATAAAGTGTTTTACACTTTACACTGGTTAGAATTTCAGTAAGGTCTTCATTGTTAAAAAGTTTTTCTTTGCATTTTGCATACGAATATTGCTTTAATTTGTCAATGGCTTTCTAACTTTTTTAGCCTTTTCCTGTCACACCTGTCATGATTTTTTTAGCACGTGTGTAATGGCATGCAGATGCGTAGCACTTGCATCTTATTGAGTCCTATAATGTGTGCCACACGCATGAGAAAAAAAATGAGCTGTGACCGTAAATTCTATCTTAAATAACGAACGCTGCCAAGTCTATGCTTAATCATTTTTTTAATATAGGAAAAATCGTGAGTATATAGTTGATATAGGTAGCGCAGAAGCACAAAGAGTAAACATATAAAATGAATAACATTTAAAAATTAAATTTGATTCAATGATTGCATGTACGTATTCTTTAAAATTTATTACTTACAATCGTTAAGAAATATCAGACCAGTGGGCATGAATTAGGCCCGAACAAGTATGAATACACTTTTGCAAATAATCCCCGTGGCAAAGCCAAATAAGTAGATGTTTATATGTATTCGCAAATAAATAAAATTGAAGTATCTGTTTGTGATATGAACATAACATTTTTTACTCAATGCACAATTAAAAAAATGTCTGTCGGCCTGTTTAGCTGAGTTAATCTTCTAAACGGCTGGACTGCTTTTGACGGAACTTTTACTGGAAGATAGATGAAGGTCTAAGGCGTAACATAGGCTACTTTTAATTTGGGAAAGAAGCCACGGTCGCGGAAGAGCTTGATTTTACCTATGTTTAGATATGTAATACTTATTACTTTGTTAACGCGGGTGAAACCGCGGGTATCAGCTAGTTTGACATAAGTATTTAAGCTAAGAGATTTGTGCTTTCAGTTTTTTGCTCCGAAATTTTCAGTTAATTTTGAAGCCGGATTAACAGTACTTATGTTGTCTTGAAGATCTGTTTTGTGAAGTTAATGGAACCATTTTAATACTGGAAAGCTATTATTTTTATTGTGAGAACATTTTAAGATAAAGGTTTCTCTGACGACTACCTGACCTTTTTACTTCTGACAGAAAAAAAATATACGATGTTTAATTTTCAGAGCCGATTATTATATAAACGGTTAAAGTATTATTTAGGTTTTAACTTTACCAATAAAAAAAATTTAAGTGTTTGTTTGTGATTTCAAAATAACATTTTTATACTTAAAGCATATGAAAGTATACACGTTACCTATACCGAAAATGCAATTTAATTTTTTTGTCTGTCTGTCTGTTTGGCTGAGCTAATTTTCTAAACAGCTGCACCGATTTTGACGGGACTTTCACTGGAAGATAGCTAAAGGTCTAAGGCGTCACATAGCCTACTTTAATTTTCGAAAAAAGCATTAGCGCGCGCTACGCGCTTGCGGGCTCCCTCGCGGGAGAGTGGGGTATCAGTTATGTTTACATATGTATTCGTTTTTTCTTATTAAACGCGGATAAAACCGCGGGCATCAGCTAGTCTGTAATAAAGTTCTATCGAACCGTTCTATTGTAACGTATCACGTATTTCTAAAGCGCGCCCCACACGACTGCATTCTATTTTCTACCCCAAAAGGCAGCGGACCGCAAATCCAATCTGCTATTAATCAACTCTACATCTTCAGAACGTCTATTCAATCCCGGAGTTTTATTTATTTTCAAAATAACTTCGTACGTTATATTTCAGTGGGATGTGATGAAGTTTTATTATGATAATATTAAGTGAACTTATTCAATTAAATATTTTATTGATATTCTAGCTTAACCTACAGTGGTTTGTAGTGATTTTGAGTTTTAGGCTTGAGCTATGTATATTTATGCTATGTATAAATATGTATTTCCTTAAGAAAGAGCCATTTCTGTAAATTAACTTTCCCTGTCAAATTAAAGGATAGTTTGACAGGTATTTGACAGAATTTGATTGTTATAAGCATAGGTTATAAGCTTGGAGGAATGTCATTCCTTCAAGGTTAATAGCAACACTATTAGATAGCGCAATAGTACAGGGTGGGTTTTTTTTTCAACATGTACTCGTTCGATTCCGGGATTGCGAAATAAGTTTTTTGAAAACTAATTGTGCAGTTTAGTTTATCAAAATCGGCCTCGTAAGTTCGTAAGCATATTTCGCTAATCCTTATAGTTTCGGATTTTCCCACCCACACTTGAAAAAGTCACCCTATATACATTCTTAATAATTACCTTTGTTTGAGTAAAATATATCTATATTTCGGGTATATGGTAAAATCCTAGATATATTGTCAGTAGGATAATATATCTATAGTGTAAATAATGGATGCTAGTGACACTAATGCGAACCAGATCCGCACGTGGCACAAATCCGCGTGACAAGAATGCCTTTGCTCGACATTGAAAAATGTAAATAATTTATTACAACTACATAACGGCTACTTCACCTGCCACCATATTTATTCAAGTACAAAATAGAACAGAAACAACATAACATAATAATTATTAAGCCTAAGTTTAGGATAATGTTTTGAAATACACATTAAACTGTTGCCGTGTATTTGTTTGCGTGTATCTACTATTAGCTTAGCGGTTTAATTAGGGAGGGTCCGTGAATGGAAATTTGAGCCTTGTGTCAATGTAAATTGGTTTTATAATACTGGCGTGCACATGTAAGGTTTATAGGTGGTCATGCGGACAGCGCCTAGGTGAAATCGACCGTGAGAACAAATTCAGGCTACGATCACATGGAGTCGGCTTTTCCATGTTTAAAAAAAACAGCAATCATAGGGGCTTATAAAAAGTTCTCAACTCGGCTAATATGTCGATAACGTGAAGCCGTAAGTTTTTCCTACCGAAGAGTGCTCTACGCAGCTAGCATATCGGTGACGCGAACGCGTAAGTTTTTCCTCTACCGAAAAGTTCTCAACGCGGCTAAAGACGTTTTAACTTCAAAAATAGGTAAGGTAGAACGAGTATGGTTCCAATGGAGAGGTACGCCTGTGACAAGTATTGCTAGCGTGAAGTATCCTTATCTTTTGTTGGTGTGGTTGTCGGGTCACTCATTATAAGGCGTTCAATACAATCCTAAGGATTATACTGAACGCCTTATAATGCGTCTGTGATTACTTTCAAATAAAAAACCCTGTTTTATATGAAGTTGGGTACAGATTTTCATGGGCAGCAGTAACGACCTGTATTCTGTTCTTCTCTTCTCTTCTCCGAGTGGTATGTTGTTATGCTAGGCAGAAATAAATGCTACGGTGTCGAACCACAATGCGTTTTAAAGGGTTCTATTCAAAAAGTTTGTCTCCACAACACTTATCTTGGCGTGGGCGCTGGTCCTTTTAGTTTACCGGAGCGCGTCACTCATTTAACACCCATCCATTCATGATAATATTACTGCACACTTTAATCCGCTATATTTCTTTAGAAAATGTTATGCCGAAAGGTTTTCAACTTTAGCTTCAAAATAATGGGTCTTCAACCTTTTTGCTTGCGTGAAAGCACTTAATCTTTTCATTATGCGTTATAATTGACTTAAGTAGAATGATTCTTATACTTTCAATATACGCATTTTAATTAGATAAATTATATTAATTATAATAGTTTCTTACATTATATTTATTTATTCGTTATGCATCTTACAATTACCTATAGGAACAAAGGTGTACTTAATGCTACAAACATTATTACTACTTTATAATGCTACAATACCTCATACAATTAAATATACTATATACATATTTAATTGTATGTGTATCTAACTTATAGTATATAACTAATAGTATACTTATATATTTCAAGTAAACGTAATATAAAAATCGAGTTGAAATCGAATTGATCTATTTGCCTACCTATCATATTTATATGGACACCATAACACCATGGACCAATCGTATTCTGGTTTAAAGGGTGTGGTAAGTATACTCATCCGAAGCTATCCTACTTAGCCCTCAAGGTCTGTGGCTAAAAACGCGTCTGTGGCTAACCTCAAGGTAGACTCTAATATTATCTGATGTCCATTGGTGACAGTGGCCACGTATCATCAGGTTGACTATATATTCGAATCACTAAGGGTTCTCCCATATTTCACGTGACGTACCTATATGCAAATATAATTAGGCAAGGAACTCTATGTACACGGTCTCGGTACACGAAGAAATCTCGTATATTCCTGGGAGTCCATTGGATAAAAAATAATTACGTAATAAATAATAGATATAGAGCAGACAATAATATTTCGTCGGCGGCTATAAGTCTCGCAGGCTTGTCTGTTGACATAACATTGACAAATTAAGTGATTTTTGATTGCCATTTAATTAGGACCGCACGAAACGTAATACGATCCCCAAGGATGCCGCGTCATTGACACTCGAGGTACACGAGGCTAGGTCAGTAAATTGAACATCTATACAAATAAATAATTGAAGTGTCTGTTTGTCATGTCAAAATAGGAATTTACTAAAGGCATATGAAAATATACACGATAGCAAAAATACAATAAAAGAATCTGTTTTTCAGTCTGTCTGTCCGTTTGGCTGAAGTTTTTTTAACTGCTGGATCGATTTAGACAGGACTTTCGCTGGAAGATAGCTGAAGGACTAAGACGTAACTAAGTATAAGCTTATTAGTATGTGAAGTAACTAAAAACTTTGAAACTTAAAAATAAAACATCAATTTTCTATAAATCATCCTACGCCATATTTCTGAATCTGGGGTGAAAAATCATCTTTTACTAATTATGCAATTTTATTGTAAACAAAAAATATTAAAATGCTGTATTTTGTATTATGTATTTCAAATACACATCTGAAAAATGTTTTGTAATTAGTATTTCAATATATGCTATATGTATTTTGCTTCGCTCTCCTTCAAGTTATACTTGTATTATACATATTCGCTAACAGTTATAAACGTCTGAGCACCCCATGAATTCTACATTAACACGGCACCATTACCCCTATTCTTAGCGCAGTAAATTCACTCCCAAAAGAAAATAATGGCATATTTTCTCATAACTCTGTGACATTAGGAACACCGTATACCGGACATCTATAAAAATGCTTGCATATTCATTTTGTTTCATTTTAAACGATTTAAAGTTTGATATTTTGTAGACAATACAAAGATTTTAATGTATGATAAGAAGTATTACAAAATGGGACCATATAATTATTAATAAGTATAGTAAGAAATTCTTACTAAAAATGTGATTCAAGTTTATTTTTAATTATTTTGTAACTCCAAATAAGCTTCGATGGCTTACCACACCCTTTAAACCACACACAGTAGCGACTGACAGTGTTGTTACTAACATTTTGAGCCATTTATTTATTACTAGCTGATCCCCGCGGTTTCACCCGCGTTAAAAAGTAAAAAAGGAATACTTATCTAAACAAAGGTAACATCCCGCGCTCCCCCGAGGAGGCCCGCATGCGAGTGGCGCGCGCGCTAATGCTTTTTTCGAAAATTAAAGTAGCCTATGTTACGCCTTAGACCTTCAGCT
>DWPV01006447.1:0-11524 GCA_018251915.1 Urbanus proteus proteus
TGCAAATTAAATATTATTTTTAAAAAAAACAAATACCATACTTCAAGATTATTACATAGTTTTTTTTTTTTCAAAATGATAAATAATTATATTTTACTTTGCTTTCGAAAATGACTGAACCGATTTCAATGTAACTTTTACTAAAAGAAAAGTTTTCAGTTACAAAAAAAATTATGAATGATAGACTTTACACGTCTACAGAATGTGTAAAAGAGATGGAAGGAAACAACATTTCAAAATGCCCAAAAGTTCCATCGAAATCGGCTCAGCCGTTCCCATCTGTAGTACTTACTTCAAATAAGAGTTCTTTATCTAATTTATCCTCTTGATCCAAGATAAGGTTCTCCAGTTTCTTCAACGTTTTCGAAAGTACTTTTGATTCCGTGCCGCGTTTGGATAACAAAATCTGTAATGAATAATAAAATGGAACACTATAGTTAATTATAACGCTTTCTAAACTCATAGCCCCACAGGATATTCTCCTGTGTCATGGGTGCCATGGGTGGAATTTCGACCATCCTAAATATTATGAATGGGAATGTCCGTTTATTTGTTTGTTTGTTTGTAACGCCATCACGCCTTAACTGCTCAACCGATCGTTATATTTAATTAAATTTTGCACACACATAGTAAGAAGTCCAGAAAAGGATGTTGAGTATCTTTCATCCCGAAAAACGTACTACTCCCGAGGGATAGAAAAGTAACTTTTATATCTACAACCTACTTGGATGCCTACGGGCTCTTTGTGCGAATGTACTCAGTGAAGCCGCGGGTAAAAACTAGTAATCTATACAAATAAATAAAATTGAAGTATATTTGTGATTTGAAAATAACAATTTTTTACTCAATGCATGCGATAGCGCGCGCATGCGCGTGGAGCGCGCGCTAATGTTATCATTTTAAATCAAGTAGCCTAAAATGTTACGCCTTATACCTTCAGCTACCTTCCAGTGAAAGTCCCGTCAAAATTGGTTTAGCCGTTTAGAAGATTACTTCAGCCTAATAGACAGACAGACATTTTTTTTATTAATTGCATTTTCGTCATATGTGTACGTAGATCATCGTGTATACTTTCATAGCATTCAGTACAAATTTATTTTAAAATCACAAAACAGACACTTCAATTTTATTTATTTGTATACATGTATAGATTATTTATCATTAACTAGCGACCCCGGCTTCGCACGGGTGCAATGCTGATACTAAATACACTACAGAATAAACTGATGTTATTATACATATAAACCTTCCTCTTCAATCACTCTATCTATTAAAAAATAATATGAAAATTAGTTGCGTAGTTTTAAAGATTTAAGCATATATAGGGATATAGGAATAGAGAAAGCGACTTTGTTTTATACTACGTAGTGATATATACTACTATAAATTAAACAAATATATAATCAATGGATATTGATAATTTTAATTCGAAATTATTACTAAGTGATCTGTAATTTAGGATACAGTTAGACATTTATTCTCATATCGGTATTATGTATTGTGATAACAATTTTTTGCAGTTTATGACGTTACTTTATTTTAACACACAATTTAATTTATTTTCGTCGTGTTTAATTTAATTTAACAAGACAGCTACTCGACGGGTCGTTAAATGATAACATTCAATAATAATGACGCTTAAAAACCGGTCCCTTGCACTTATAATAATTCGATTAGAAAAATGTATAGCATTTTTTAAAGTACATAAAAGGTCGCAACTAAATTGTATTAAGCCATTATGTTCCTGCCAAGTCACTAACAAATGGTATATTAAATAATGCTTTCGAGGAAATGGTAAAGTGGTAAGCATTGCACTGCATGTTCTGATAAAATTTGTCGTAAATACGGAAATTCGGGACGTTAACGGAATAGTATTCAAAAGGTCATAATCCGCAATAACAATTATGTGTTCATAAAGTTGCTGAAAAATGATGTTTTAAGTGACGTTCTTAGCTAAGGAGTAAGAATTCTGTTGCGTGTTTTTACGACAATACGAACGAATTTATGTACGACAATATGGAAATTTGGCGTCTTTATTCGATTAGGAAAATGTACAGTCATTTTTTATTAAGTACTTCGAAAATCATGTACCAAATTGCATTAAGCCATTATGTCCGTAAGCCAAGTTTCTGACAAATGATATTTTAACAGTTGGCGGCCATTGCTAAGTGGCGAGCATTCCCTCGCATGTTCCGATGCAATTTGTCGTAAATACGGAAATTTCGCGACTTTTGCCGTTTTAACGAGACGCCTTTGAACTGCCTTTTAATTTTCATACGAAAGCACGCTTTCATAGCTTTCTTATTTTCTACTTTGTTACCAAAACGGTTTTGTTAAGAATATTTTTGTTTAGTTCATTTTTTACAATTACTACGGCTTTCGAACTGCTAGCTGTTTATGTTTTAACCATTTTTTGGGAAAATATTTTCGTTGGTTATACATACCTTCCTACTATTAAAGTAGTATAATGTATTAGCGTGCTCTAACCTAGTAAAAACCATTAACATTAATATTTTTTATATATTTTTCATGTAAAAGATATTTATAAGCGGACCTATATCAACAATGTAACAAAAAACATAATAAAAGTATGGCGACTTCCCGCCACAAAAGGAACTCTCATTAAAATTATTAGCATAAAGGCTACTTTTAATTAACCCTCTATCAAAACGTTAAACACCCAAGATAAACACGAACGAAAAATCAAACAACAAAAACATATTAACATACTGCGCTCTGATATTTGTAAGAGCTATGTACCTAGTATATATAAACGTATGTACCCATGTTTACACACTGACTGCCGGGGTTATAATATGCCCTTGTTTTTTTAGTCTGTTTGCCGAAGACGCATCTACATGGACGTGCCTATGTAAACAGATACTGCCCTTATGAACGGATAGTACGTTTAATAAAACGCCCCTGTCATGTCATAGAGTTTTATACGAGCTATCCATTATTCGATCGGCTTGTTTGTTGCACAAGTTTTGTTGACGTTTATTTTTTGGTTTGTTTTTTAAACGCTATAACTTTTTATTCTATGCCAGGATATGTCAGGATATTTCCAATGTGTCGTGTTAGTTCTAAATGCTTCTGATAAGAAGATTTTTTTCGCAAAAGAAAAGTTTGATGTGGGCAATGTACCTACTAACCCATTAAAAAATCGGTATAACTTATTGCCAATAGAAAAAAAGTAAAACAAAATAGGAAAAAATAAGTAGTAAACTATTAATCTGTTTTGTTTATTTATGCATACCTACTTGTAGAGATAGAATTATACTTAAGCTTATAATTTTATAATATTTTACCTGTTAAAAAGTAGATCATGCTTTTGTTACAGGAAAATTAAGCGCCTTGTAAATAAAACTTATTTATATAACGTTACTTTGTAGTTGTTAGTAAGCACGGTCTTGGTTAGAAACCGCAAAATAAGCAGTTTTTACGCCAATAGCGACCACAAAAACGTAACACCCATCCCTATGTGTTATGTCAATGCACTTAATACATCGACATTATAGGTAATTTACAAAAGCGAAATTATTAATCTGTGCAAAATCACCGCGAAAGACTGCCGCCATTTTGACTTCGACCGCCATGTTGTTAAAACGAGGCGCAAGTAACATGTCGATACAGTCACCTTACCGCGGTGTAAACTGGAGTTTATTTTACCTGGATACGTGCCTCAGGCAATCCAATCTTTTCGGCCAGCCGCTCGCGCGCGAACACGTCCGGGTAGTGCGTTCGTTCGAACTCTGCAACAGAGAATCAAAATTAAATTGTGAACTCTGCGCGCGAATTTTGAATCGTTCCGCCGTTCCAATTCGATTTGAGTTTAGAATTTCGTGTCTGGAATGAATTTTCTTTTGCTTTTTATGTTTTCGAATCGATTCAGACAAATGTAATGTGTATTATACAGCCGAACAAAACAAACAAAATAATTGTTATAAAATAAATCCTTCAGAATTCTTTCCTATTTGAAAGAAAATCAAAAGATCGCATTTTAAAACAATACTCAACAATAATAAAACACAAGGGGCAAAAAAATGAAACATGCAAAGACACTGCAATTACCAAAGCAATAAACCCATACGGATAGCAAAACAAACAACAAAAAGTGAGATTAACAGGGCAACATCAATAATTGGGCGGACTGCCACCGTCGGAGTGCTGAGCAAATACCAGGGGACAATATTTATTTATTTACTAATAACCGTGTTGTTGTTATTGCAAACAATAAATAAGATGAAAGGGACATTGCCAAATAGGTTTATGAAGGCTCCGGGGAGCGCTTACGTCGAGTATTGGTTCTGTGCTTTACATCGTTGACGTTTCCGACTTTGATTTTGAGTGGATAAGTGTTAATTTAGGAAAGTTAACAGATTTAGGAAAGCAGCTCTTTGTTATAAAGTTAATGAAATCTGATAAGCTGACGTTTGACTTTGACTTTAAAGGCTTTAAAAACAACAATTGACAAATAACAATACCTTTTAAAACAAAATTATTTTTACTGTTTTGTCTGGTAAAATAGTCATAAGACTATCTATATGTAAATAAAGTTAGACCGAATGTCAAGAAGCCGTGGCCTTTATATGAAGATTAAAAAATAAGATACTGTTGTCACTGTCAAAATGATCATTAAACCAAGAATCCATAGCAGAAAAGAAAGAAAGGTAGTTTTTTTACCTTTCTCCAGGCTATCTATCTGGTCGTTGGTGAAGGAGGTCCGATTCCTCTGGAGTTTCCTCTTCAGCCGCAGTCGCATCTGGGAGTCCTCGTCTCCTGATGACGCGTGTTCGCTGTTCCCGTCTGAACCAGCTTCAGATTGGAGGGCTTCCGCTGTTCAAAAGATAAGATAAATTCAAATTCCATTACACAGAAAATGATTAGACAATTTTAATATAGAATAGACTTATAAGTACCTATTTCATTAAATTTCTCAGAAAAAAATATATTGATAGCATCAAAATCAAAAATATTTTATTCAAAGTAGAGTCTTTACAAGAACTCTTTTTGGATGCTAATAACGTCGAACGTCAACGTCATCGACTTATACATCGACGACAAGCAGTTAAACCTAGACTAGATTATAAAATGAATCCTAGCTATGCTAACTATTGTAGAGACTACACTTTTACATTGATGCTATAAGTATAAACTTTTTATTAAGAAATTTATTTATTATTAATATATTTATTTAATAGTTGCAAATGGCAAACACTTTGTACCACTAAACGCATCTATTAAAAATGTTTAATGTTTCAAAAGCACATTTAAAACTCCAACATCGGTTACAATATTTGACAGCGCATTTTTAACCATTAGCAAATCTTCCGAGGGGAGTCTAACCTCTTCATCATAAACTATCAACACAGCACTCGACATGTACTGAACGACTATCAGCCAAATGCGTCAGCAGAATTGCACAATTGCAAGAATTACAGACAAAAATTACAAAATGACCAGTCATTCTGACCCCTCCGTTGGTCGACTAGCATCTAAACGAGAAGTCAACTTACACTGGAAAACATCCCCCAAATAAGGGCGGTAAAATTAAACGTTAGTCGTAATGTTGTCGACATGCCCCCGGCTAATTGATTAATTTGCTTTATGGTCACCACTTGAGTTCGGGTTCGATTCCCGGGTCGGTAATGGCGCACGGGTTGCTGATTCCGCTGAATGGAACGACTGTTACGCAATCTGTCACATTTTTCTGATACAATGTTTTGAGGCGGGAGCCAATATACTTAATGGATCTCTAACAAATATAAACATACTAAGATACTGAATAAGATGAGTTGATCAAGAAGTATTTTCTTCGTCTATACTTCAAAAGTTGCTGATTTTCCTATCTAATTAAATTTTATTCAGATTGTTTGTAATAATTAGTAAAAGAATTTAAAAGTAAAATAAATTTAAACGTACCTACTTACGTAAAACAATCCAATTTACATTTGAAAAAGTCGTTTATAATATAATTTGCAATAACAACATACAAAAAAATACGAATATAAAAACAAGACAAATGCGATTTTTACGTAAAAAATTACGCAAGAACTGTCTACTCTCTACAATACGTGTATAAATAAATAAATAATTTTACGTAAAAAGGAACGCAATTCAGAATACCGCCCCGTTCCGTTCCACTCAGACATGATTGATGCGCGGCAGTCGTTCATAACACGGACTTTCCAATCGGTTGACAATTTTGATTGATCGCCGGTGTGCGCGCGCCCTTAGCGTAATGAGATCTCATTCGCAAATGAGAGGGAACTAAACTTTGTATCTTGTATGGAAATGTTTATATGCTTTTTGAGTTTGGCTACGGATTTAAGATTTTTTTAACATAGTTTGTGTTTTACAGTGATTGCAGTAACACTATGGTGACAGTTTCTGAATATTTTGTTAAAAATCGAACGTTCTTTATGGTTCGAATCCGGCACCACTACTTCGCTTATTTCTGCTGCTATATTTTGGTTTTAATTGTGTGGTAAGAGAGACATAGTTATCTGATGCATTCCAACGTAGTTCCTAACCAACATTTAAAGTCTTTTACGTCTTAATTAATTTAATAAAATTACGAGTAAGCATATATTTATCGATTATTATTTTATTAGTTGAGATATAAGCATTTATCGGCATTAATGCTGGGAAAGTTTTCAGGCATGCTTCTCTCGTGTAATAAATTTGTTTAATCGCAAGTGTGGGCGAGACTTTATCGGGTAATGAGGTCTTCGTTCGCAAATGAGAGGGAAATAAACTTCACTAACGCATCTTCGAGTATACAGCTAGTATGTATTGCGAAGGCTTTATTTATCTGCTTTTCGAGTTTTTACTACATACCTACCTAATGTTAACCAATCACTTTAATGTTTACCAATATAAATTTAATTTATATAATTTAATATAAACATTAAAGTGATAACCGTTGACTACGTTGTGATATCGTCAGAGATAACTTGTATTTTTCTTATAAAAACATACAAATTATCAAAGCAAACAGCAAAGGGATCATATAGGTCGTAATGTCTATAGACTTCAAAAGATATGTTAGAAACTTATCATTTTAATTATCCTAAAACAAATTAAACAACAAATAATATTATAAAGTATTTAAGTAGCTACGAATAACGAACTAAGTAATATATTTTGTAAGAACGTACCTAATATTAAATTTAACCCACTCACTGTCCAAAACGGTTAACTTCTTAAGACAGGTTGTAAATAAGACTTTAAACTTAGCACACCCGTCTAGCTTTAACAAAGTCTAAACTTCTGTACGAGTGAGTACGAATATGTTCATACATATAAAATAAACAATCCGACTTACGCGGGGATAATAATACTTTGTTTCAAAAGAACTCCACACAAATGAATATTTTTCCATTCTAACAATCCACGTTTTCATTATTTATCGTCGTAGCCCGGAACATAAAAGAGGAATTCATTAAAAAAAACGATCCGAGACGGGAGCACTTAGCCACAATTCCACCAATAACGACCTACAAATGATCGAAGAAAAAACTTCGCCGATATTCAACAGACAGGCCGAGCGGGGTGAGCAGGGTGAAACACGAAAAATACATAAGAGAAAATAATAGTAGTAAGAAAATAAGAAAAGGAGCGAAATAAAAGTGGGGGCGGTGAAAAAAATTCCAGAAAATAAGCACAAAGGGGACCGAAGAAAGTCGGAGTGGAAAGATAAAGCGGAATTGGAGTTATCGGAGCGTGGGTAGGCAGGGGATGGTCGGGCGCGATTATGTGATCGATACTGTCAGGCGGCGGCGGGCGCGGACAGCGGTGTGGCCGTCAATGGACCGCAGCGATAAGACATGAGCTAATGTGACAGGGGTCTGACGGTCTCGATTGATACTGTAAGTATTATTGCGTTTTCACTTCATTTAAGGTTAAAGCTGACGATTGCGTTATCTACTAATTAAATGACTCCTTTTAATTAATCGGTTCCATTCAAGAGAACCAGTAGTGTCTACCTGTGTCTTTATCTACTGCACTTCTAAGTGTCAAATGTTCGTTTAAACTGATTTCGTCTCTAGACTCCACTTAATCTTAAGAGGTGATTAAAACCGGAAGACACTTCATGAAGACCAAATTGACCAGACAAAATCAAATTTAGGTTACGTTAGGTAGCTGGGTTATTGCCCTGAGGACAAATTTGGAACACCTTTTAACATATATAACCAATTCCAGATATCATTAAAGTCCTAAATGATATTGACCACAGATTGCTTTGCGCTGAAATCTCATTTGCCACACTTTTCAGACCAGAACACAGCAGTTCTTAACCCTGATGTTATTAATCAGAAATAGAAGTGTTGCTAAGTAGTGGTAAGTAGTGGTGATAGACGATGGTGCCTCTGGAGTCGAACTACGAAAGCTTCTGCCACCTTCAGATGAATAGATTTTTTTATTAAACCAAAATCGCTTCCGCTCATGACTCAGTCCCCAGGCGTTCCGCGGCCCTCAATTCTGCGGCCGGACAAGGCGCGAGTCGTAATTCGCCACGCTTCCGCATCTAGTAGAATGTTTACTATGGATTATGATTGTTGCGTTTTTAACAAAACTTAAGGATTGTAAGATTGAAGATTGAAGATTGTAAATTGAAGATTGGAGATTGTAAGATTGAGGACTGAAAGACTTGAAGATTGGAAAACGATCGTATTGTAGATATTAAAGGTAAAACGTTGGCAGACTATAGGTGAGTTACAACAAAATTGCTAACGTACACAATCAAGGATTTAGCAATAGGTAGGTATACTGTTATAATGTGTGGAAATTATTATAGCGATAGGTATTACTATGATAGATTTTTCTGTTCATAATTGATTAAAAATATAAAAGAAATGCTTTACAACAGTGGTTCTCAAAGTTTTTTGGTGGCGAAGCCCTTTTGAAGAGCGAAGTTTTTCAAAAAAAAAACGAAAAAAATTCTTGCATTCTTTTTATAATGGGTAATCATGTTACAATGTAAGTTACTATAATAAAAGCAAAATAATCTAATGTGAGTATTATTGCGGAACCCCCGGGCCCCGCGGAGCACACTTTGAGAATGGCTGCTTAACAAGCTTATTTTTCGAAATACTTAATCGATTTGACACCCAACTAAATGTTGTTACCATATAAAACGTATAAAAATACTTTAATGACTACATCGCTATCGCAAACACAAGCTTGCCCTAAATAAAGACATAATCAGCGATGAACCATGTATTCAAGATCTGCCATTCAAGTTAGATCTTTTGGCATCCTAGACCATTTTTCGTTGGGGTCGAGGACATAAGTCCATTAAATTGGGACCCCTTGTTCCATGGAAGACCTTTTATAGGTCAGTCCATTTATAAATGGTGGAGGTTGATAAATTGGTTGTTTGTAATCAACCATTCACTTTGTACCCCAGTCGACTCATATAAATTACTTAGTGGGGCCAGATAAGGTTTAGTTTTTATAGTTGGGCAAGTGAAGCAATTTGTATCTGTTAATGTAGGGTGTCTTGCTAACATCAGGATGTTCATTTGGAGATCGCATTTGAGTAATGAAATGGCGAATATTTTATCAATAAGTTAGCTGTTAGGAATATTGTAAAAGTATTGGTCAATTTCGCTATAACACGAATTGTTTAGGTTCATTTTTAATTTAATTTTTTTTCGAATATGAGTATTTTTCGAAAAAAGGTTAATATGGTCTTTATATTATGCCTGTATTGAAAATTACATATAAATTGTTTTGACAATGGGAATTTTTGGGAAAGGCGATGAGAATTTATGAAAAAGAAGAGACCTTACAGCCATGATAATTCATGTAACACGTAGGTACCTATGTGTAACTTGCAAAAAGAGCCACGAGAATTCTTGTAACAGGTAGGTACCTACGTGTATCTTACAAAAAATTTTTGTTGTTTGGTATCCAAACCCAGAAACTGCGTTACGAGATCATAATCATGATAATGTCTCTATTGTAATTGATTCAAGAAATTCAAGAATTCATCTTAAGAAATAGTTAAGGTTTTTGCATCCACAGTCTCTACTTGGACTATAAATGAAATCGTTCACATTTACAACTACCCACACAAGAGAGCTAACTACCCGTAACATTAAGAGGGGTAACCGATCGCTACTCAAAACTGCAACAGACCGCTACCACTCACCACGAACCATTAACAATTACACACGCGGCATAGTGCACTCAGATTTAAAAGTCGATTGCGAACGAATGAAACCACTTATAGGTTCAATTACATCTATTGTTTCATTCACTCAAAGTTTAACTGAAGCGCTCTCAGAATGAGTTACACAGTTATGCAAGCGATATGTCACACCTGCTCGTAGAAAAATATATTTTTAATTAGTTACAATGTCGGCACACTTCAAATATGAGTTTTAACATGATATTAATTTAATTGGTTCGTTTGTTCGTTATTGACGTTATTTCATTTGTAAGTAATTACATTTATTTATTTATGTAATGCTATAACTTTCGCTTGTAACAAAATAAAAGATAGCAAGCAAAAGGAGATAAAATAATGTTTTCTCTATTGTAGGTTTTTTGTCAACAAGTAGGGAATTCGTTAAACTGTCTAGTACTATATCATACATTAAATATTAATTATTCTACTTTTATAAAGATTTAATCCTTATCAAAGTACAGAATCTGCTAAAAACTTGCGGCTGCTCGGACATCATTATTAAAAATAACCTCTACTTCGTAATAAAATAACAATAATACTAAAGTAAAAGCCTAACAAAATAACTACACAGTGTGGTACCTGTTTAGTAAACAGAACTATACTAAGGTCCTAGCCTAGGACTTATAAATAAAGGCCTTATTTGGCCCTTAGTTTTTAGATCTATTAAAGCTTAGTTATGTATATTGGACTTACCACATAACTTGTAACAATTCACTCCTATGTTACGCAGCTTGTAAATACTGAAATATTTGCGGTCACTCATATTTATATTACAAATGCCAATAAATACACATTCGAACGGACATTTACATAAATATATTTTGTTTGTGTGAATTGGTAGCCATTGTAATCCGTGAATATTTGTCATAGAATAGGACCTAGGATGCAAAATTGGACCTACAAATATGTTAAATATCTATTATAGTATTAATAACATAGTACCACATACGTTACACTTGAGGTCTAATCTGGACCTAATTACAAGTGGTCCTTTCCTTTACAGTTAAGTGATAATTAATTATATACGTATCTTAACTTGGACATTACGAACTCTTACCTATTTACACTTTGTCAATGCGGTTGACTATGGTTTAAACACCTCGCATTACATCATAACTTAACAAAATCAGGCGCGTTTTTTTACATGATCGAAGTAGCAAACGAGCATGTAAGTCACCTGATGGTAAGTGGCCACTGCTGCCCATAGACATCGGTAACCAACCCCAGATAAGATAAAGGTCCTAGCTGAGGTTGACCACAGATGCGTTGCTACCCCTGAGGACTGAGCTGGAACGCCTCGGATAAGTATGTCTCCCTTACCACACC
>DWPV01006448.1:0-11524 GCA_018251915.1 Urbanus proteus proteus
CGAATAAAGAGACAAGTAACTTTATTCTTCGGGTAGCTATTCTTACTTTTATCCGAGCATTGAAAAATTAGCCCTTATTCATTTAAGTTTTCACTGCTATTTTAAGCGGATTTACGTATGAGGCACAGAGTGCGTGGAATAATTACGCTAATGTACGTACCTATCTCTTGAAATATTACCAGAATAATACTACGTGTTTAGTCAATAGATATCAACGGGTACTGCGTAGCTAATTAAAATTTTAATAATGATAACGTTACATTAAACAGAGTTTATAGGACGTTATTACCCGGCCTAAAAGCAAAAGGCTTTTTAATGAAGTCATTTTTGTGCGGTAAAAATAGGTCATAAAAGTGCAAGCACAAGTTGGTCGCGGAAGTTTATACGGAAGTGCGGAATGATATTTACTTAGACTTTACTTTTGCGCCCTACGCCCGTAATTTGTCGATACGTAAGTTCATTTCTTGTGCTGGATATACTTATAGTTATACTCTCAATACTAGTAGATAGGTACTGATACTTTCAATATAATTTTCACCAAGTTACTGATTGCTCGTGGGATAGTAATAAAATTTAATATCAAATGTTGAATACGATAAATATGTAACCAGCCAAATCGTAATATTTCCACTAACTGTACTGCCCACAAACAGTGTGGCGATTGTATTCGCAACATGATAAATACATATGTGGCGCGCGAAATAAATTGTAATGATCTAAAATCTGAGTCATTTTAACTATTATTTTTTTTTTTTATAATGGGCTCCTTATTCCTCTAATTTTACAAATTACATAAATAACAATGATAAAATAAATATATTTCAAAATAAGTATTCTTAGTATGACTTATATGTGGTTACTACCGCTCATAGTCAAAATGCATGACCACTCTTGATAACCAAAATGTTCCTCATGTATGTAAGTCACCAAGCACTTACTCCCTTCTACCGACACGCTAAAACCGCCAAAAATAGATGTAGCTGACCACCGCCACATCTATTTTTGGCGCTAGGTACCAACCTCTACGTTCAAACCATATTGTTTCATCCACGTTCCAAAATACAGATGTTTTTCTTAAAATTCTCACACATACCCTAATACTGACCCTGTAAGCTTAGGATCATCCACTGTCATTCAAAATTAAGGCATAAAGGTAAAGAGGTCATGACGCGGGATAACGAATGATGCATTGTGCCGGCACAAGCCAACACGACGTGCAAACAAAAATACATTAAACATTCTTAGCTAACAAATATGGAACTTTCTTGACTTTCTTGACGTTTCTGTTGCTGGAATTCTGTAAATTTTATACTTTGTAACTAGTTTATCTCAATACTGGGCATATAATACAAATTCCTTAGATACACACTTAGAACTGAAACACACTTCTTTAAATTGGCATTAAACAGATTACAGGCTGTTATTTATTTAATCAGTTAACATGGATTAAACCAATTACACTAATGACGAAATATTACCTATATTAAAAAGAAAAAATAATGAATTTTCAAACAAGCAAAAGATTCATTAATTCATTAGCTCACTACCGCCACCTGTGTACAATTCGTTGTTCACACATATTTTTCAGATTCCAATTTTAAAAAGGATGATAGGTATATGATATGTCATAAAAGTGAGACCATATAGAGTAAGAGAAAAGACGTAGTTTAATAAAAATACCTACATCCTGGATCTAAACAATATTTCACATACCTTCCTTTTATTTTAATACAAAGGTGAGTTCTGAGTCTGTATCCATTGCGTCGTTCCAGAACTAATACAAAATGAAGACGAATATGATGTCACATGTCCCATTTATAACATTGCCATTAAGGCATTGGTGAACATATACTCGCATTGTGAGTTATTTGTTCTCATCCAAATAGACATTGAATGATATACTCATTATGTTCAATGTAAAAATATAATACTTATCATATGATTATAGACTAGTACTATCTTGGAATTAATACATTTCAATAATTTTATTTAACTCACGATACGCAGTTTGGAAGTTTTAATTTCTAATAGCATCGTGTTGTTTCTTATGAAAGATATACTATGTAGAATTGTATGCTTCTGTTTTAAAACAACAAAAAAATTGCGTTAAAAAAGGCACATTCTAAACGAAGTTTCTAGGTGAAATATTACCCACTTTATTACACGTACCTATCCAGTTTTATATTATACTAGAGTAAGGATAAAGAAAATTAAATCCAGGTGGCAGTAGTGAGTCGCGAGACTGCAGTAACTTACTTCTTTCTGCATTTAATATAAACAGCGCTTTGAGGTAGGTTTACACCGTTGCAATCTGCGCATACATATTAGGACACGGACGGAATGAAATGATACTGCATTCGTATAATATGCGCAATGTTTGTGTTATAAGTAAAATTCTATTAAATAAAAATGTAAATAAGAAACGTAACAAATTACATGATGGTGGCGCTAGTGAGCTGTAAGTATTTAAAGTTGTAATTTGTCACATAAATACTAAGGGATATATATATTAAATATGATTTATAATAATGTCCTTTTAAGAAAAGAACACCAGACTAAAAGTATTAAAGTACTAATCTTTAGCCTTAATTAAAGTAAAAACGACAAACAATCAATCACACAAAACTAACGCTTGATAAATCAATGTCACATTGTCAAAGTCCGTCACAAACAATACGTAATAAACAACGATACAACGTAATAAACAACAATACATAAACACTAATGATAAAACAAGACAAGAAAAAACACAGATGACGCTAGTGAGCTACAGGACTAAGCAATCTGTTACTTCCTTTAACATTTAATACAAATCTGAGCACTGAGCCAGGGATCCACCTGCGTCGTACGATATTAAGGCACGAGCGAGGTCGCAGGATAAAGGATGACAGGGCATTGTACAACCATGGGGAATTTCCTTACTATATAAATGTATCCCCTATGAATAATGTGTTGAAGGAGTTGGGATTACCTGCGTAAATTATTTTGACTCTCCGCGTAGTAGAGCAGTAATATACCGTTCTGACCCGCAAAGGGTTCCGGGTTCAATCCCCCGCCAGACTGATATCTGAATGATGAATTTAGATTTCTGTTAGGTGTCCATAGCAACTGTGTAGTGATTTAATAAAGCAACAAATTTATCGGTGGCCAAAAACATACATAGGTAACAAATATACAAGTATTGTATGTATATATATAGTACAAAATGTGTTCTAAACAACATACTCTAATATTATTTGTGAAGTTGTATACATGTATTTAAGTGCTGTATTAATAAGGCCATAATAAAATATAATTATGTAGATATCGTTTATTTGTAAAATATGTCCATGTAGATACAGTATAAAATACAAATGTATTTTTCAGTTTTTGACACAACGCATATGCACTTCGCGTGGAAGGGTGATTGCCAGAATTCGCAGTTGGGAATCTATCACTATTATGTGCTATGTCATAGTGATGACGTTTCGTAAATGATTAATGTGTCATTGATTGTGACAGATATCGACATTTATAGTGCAGGGAATATATCTACAGAGATGTTTATTCCACCCTTTCTGTGACTTTGATACGTGTTCAATGATACATATACATTTCATTATTATAAAAAATATATTACTTTCCGTGTTCCATATAGTACCGTGTGCCTATGCACCAATAATGAGTTACGAAGCAAATTATTATACGTTAAGGAATAAATAAATCAAAGCAAAAATAAAACATATATGTAATATTTTCTGGCATAACAAATGTTATTCTCGGATAAAACTGCAATAGAATTGAAGAAGATTCTTAGGAAATACTTTTCTCTAGCAAAGAATAACTCTTGAAACGTAGAAATATGATTTCAAGAAAGTCGGTGGTAATGTTATAAAGAATAATAATGTAACTGTTATTGTTTTATACAATTTAAATTCTTTACGAGAGATTTTCTTTACCACCTACACGAAGCGTTCAAATAAAACATTTAAAAACAAATCAAACTTTCAAATCGAACATTATTGCCATGCGGAAGTAACGCCTACATTGTCTCAGTCTTCTCTTTTATAATCTTGGTGTGTTGTATTTCCTGACACATTTTCACCTTGTACGAAATTTTACTTGACTTTAGTTTTTTTATTTAGGATTCAGATGCGCTGTTACCCCTGAGCAATAAGTTAAAACGCCTCAGGTAAGTGTGTTTTTTTCATCTTTCAAACCAGAAGGCAGCCCAGCTTAACACTGCTTTTATTAGGCAGATATAGTTGAACGTGTGGTGCCACCGGACTCAAAGAATAAATGGTTCTTCTACTTTCTTCACTTTGTAATTATCATAACTTATAATATAATTTATACATATATAAATTAAAGCTCCGTAAATAGTATCAAACAAGACCCTACAACGTAATCTTATTAAATAAGACGTCATATGAACGCTATGAGTACGAGGAAACGACAACGCGTGTTTCATAAGTGAATAAACATATATGTCGCTCGCCGGCGGTCACGTAGTATACCGGAAGACCAGCTTAACTGAATATTTGGTACAAAACTGGAATGTGCACGTTTTATTATGGCGGTCCGCACGTGACTAGGTTCGTATCATAGTAGTCTCTTATAACTGATATCTCTATTAGTTACTAGCTGATTAATAAAGAATACATATTTAAACATAAACTCATTCCACTCTCCCGCGACGGCACGCGCATGCACGTAGAGCGCGCGCTAATGGAGTTTTCAAAAATAAAGTAGCCTATGTGACGCCTTAGATCCACAGCAAGTGAAAGTCCTTTTCAGTGAAAGTCCCGTCAAAATCGGTCCAGCCGTTAGGAAGATTACCTCAGCCAAACAGACAGACAGACATTTTTTTATTTGCATTTTCGTTATAGGTATCGTGTACACTTACATATGCATCGAGTAAAAAAATGTTATTTTGAAATCACAAACAGACACTTTAATTTTATTTATTTGTATAGATATCTCTTTTAGTTATGACTAGATATTATACTAAATATTATTATACTAATAATAATATTTATCTTTATGCTATAACAGACACATATAGAACCTATTGCTATGCTAATGTTTGCCAATTAGCCTACAGTATGGCGTTATGAGAAGCAAATATAAATATGAATTGATACGTCTAAAGTAAATAGTATTATTTGTACAGCAGTAACAAATTGCTTACAATTGTGAACAAGAATTTAAGTTTTTTAAATTTATTGCTACACTAACCTTAATTTATATTATACCTACGTATAAACTTTGTACTTGATGACACACTGTCCTTAGCTTAAAATCGTCTGAAAATAAATATTCATAGATATTACAACACTGAGTGATAAAAATGCAGCGGATCTCAAACTTTTTTAGTGACGGACCCCTTTTAATCAGTGAAAATTTCGACAGGCCCCAAATATTTAAAAGTAGTAGAACCCTTTGAAATTGAGAAATCGATGAGATGTAATTTTTTCTTTATTTTTGACTAAAGAATTTGATTGATTATGAGATTTTCCAATATGTATATTTGCCTTTTGAGCCTTTAAAAAAACGTGGCTAAGAACAGTGTGGACATTGAATAAGGTGTAATATTAATTATTTTTTCTTACTTAATAATAAGAAAATAAACACCTTTACTATTCTCGCGGAGCTCCCACAAAGGCTTTACGGAGCCCCAGAGGTCCGCGGAGCACAATTTGAGTGTGGTTAGATGGATGGTATTAATGCTAGTAGTATTGCTATATAAGTTTAGCATCATAACTCCAAGTTTAAAACATGGTTTCAAAAATAAATAAAATACAATAAAGGAGAGTTATGTGCTAAGTAAACACAGATGTCGCTAGCTCTCCGGTCACGTAGCGGTCTATTGCGCGGAATCTCTACTTAGCTGAACATTTTGCTCACAACTGGGTTTGTGCACGTTTTATTGCAATGTGCCACCTTATACAATCGGCACTGAGTTATGAAAGCGCATAGAACGCAAGGAGAAATATAAGCTTACTATGTAGAACATAGGAAGCTTATATATAGAAGCGCACATAGCCCTGCGGATTGCGTGGATCTTAACCGATCTACAAAGTTAAGCAACGTGGGGTGACCGCTAGTGGTAAACATTTCATGCGCGTTTCCGTGCTTCGAAGGGCACATTAAGCTGTCGGTCCCGGTTGTTATCCTTGGATAGCAATCGTTAAACCTTGTCGGAGGCTTTATGGGCGGTTTGAAAACATTCGACACGGGTTGGCCACTAACCCGTATCCTGTCCACCAACACGCATTGAAGCAGCTTAGTGGAGAACGCTCCAAACCTCTCTTAGTTGTGGGAGAAAACCCTTGAGGGTTAGCGTGATTTCAGTTATGTCTAAACTATTGACTTTTTAAACGCGGGTGAAACCGCGGGGATCAGCTAGTAAATAATAATTATGAATTGTTTTGATAGGCAACACGTTACTGTTTCATGGTTGAAAAGTCTCATACATCCAATGATTTTAAAAGCATATATCGGATTAAAGCCCAATAACGCCCACAAATTTGTTCAGAAAGGTCGATATACATTGTTTAAGAACTGTATTTTTTCTGTACTGTACACTGCACAACTATAAATAATAATGTTATTTCGAAATCAGTGACAAACAGATATTAGTATGACAGTTGCGCTGCGAGAAATATTTAAACCAGGATAATCTCAGCATTTTTATAAACGACTAGAAGTGAACATTGAGCACAAGAACTAAATATCCAAGCGAGAACAATCCGTATAAAAACTAAATGTAGTATTTCCGTCCTTTTGAAGCAGATATTATGCACAGCGGGTCAGGGTAACAATAATTCTGCAAGCCAGCGGAATAACAACGGATTGCGTCTTATGAAAATGCGAAATATTCAGGAAATACTTCATTCGAGCTGTTTTATTTAAAACGTTCTTCGTTGGAATAGTGTTATTTTTACTTGATTTTTCTCGAAAAGATAACTTTAATATTTGATCTTCAAATAACTTCTCGAATGCTTTGTGCATTTTGAATTCGTGATGTGAGACTGTGAATTTTAGAGCATTTATTCTTCTATCTATCTATCTATCTGCCTTTTGAGGTCCACTGTCCAATTGCCAATAGTTTCCACGCCTGGCATGCGTATTGACCGCAGTGTGTGTTGATGTAACATAGGAAGACACTGGTGCCTATCTTCTGAGGGTGTCTTAGTCGCTTCCTACAACATTCATGTGAAGAGAAAGTGGACCTTCAGACCGACTGCGCATGTCATTATGATATCTGTGTCTATAGTAGAAACGATGCAGTTTTTGTGTAAATCTAATTCCCTGTTTGTACTTAATAGTACTTAGCCTATGTTAGGTGATCAACATATATGTCTGATACACAAATCTAGGTTCCATTTCTAGACAAAAAAAAACGAAGTGTAAATTAACTTTGACTTCTGAATATCGTTCTTTGGATGCTTTGGGTCTGGGTGTCATTGTCACACGTAATAAATATGTACAAAGAGAGTCAAAACACTAGAAGCTACGTGAAACTGTGTCAAAAGCATCAAAACGTCAAAAGCAGAGAGGGTTTAGCCAAAAAAAGTTATCCTACATTTATAGCGTCGGATATTCCCGAACGATCGCGAATTTGCAGAACATTCGCAACGAAGTGATTTTCCATGTACCGTTTCGCAGGTTTGGCGCTGTTGCCACACGTTTTTGTGAAAATTTTGGGACGTTTTTTAGCAAATGAGCGTACAGACTGGCTCATAGTAGTAGTTGGCTACTATCACCTAAGGACACCTGTAATTAAGTTAGTCGCAGATGTCTTCATTTCGCACCCTTAAAAGATAGTCACGTCTGAAATTAAAACTATTATATCAACTGATTTCAATACATTTTTTACCCCACCTTTGGGCACGGACCACTCACATGTGGAAATGGCTGAAAGCATTAACACAATTCTTAATCGTATTTTAAATTATAAAGACACTTTAAATGTATGTCGATTAATTTGTTTCTATGTCTATTTTTGAATTATGGATCAAAAAGGTAAATTCTACATTTTTGTCTTTTTAATTTCTTTCTTTTTCAGCCTGATTGATTATAAATTCTGAGAATCGAGAACCCTAACTTTTGATTCCGGTTTCCGGACGTCCTGCATAATTCAGCACGCGTGGCTACCCCGCAATCACCAGAGCTGTGACGGTTTCGATTGTATTTTTAATTAATATCGCCATTGTGTTCATTTCACCTATCCGTTTGTTTAATTTATGTATTTTTGCGGGTGCGCGCCAGCTCTTTTCTGTTTTTTTGCAAGTTTTATTGGCTTGGTATTGATTTTTTGGTTCCAGGTAACATGTAAAAGCTAACTAAATGTATTTTGAAAGATTCTTTTTATATTGTTAATCTGCCGATAAGGCAGACAGCTATGGACATTTGTAACACCAGAGGAGTCGCCAATGCATTGCTGGCTTTGACGGAGATCTCTTTTTGCACCTTTCTCGAAGAACCCCATGTCATAGCGCTCCGGGATTACTACTTATATCAATTTTTAGTGGCGTTTGTTAAAACAAATCAGATGAAAAAATTCGCGATGATGACATATAACGTATTCTTAGTACATATTCAAATTAATAATTTAGACTCAATCTACTATTTACAGGCTTTGCAGGAACAATGTCATTTTCAGCTGATTACAGCGATAGTCATAGACGGAATATGAACTACCTGATTTTATATTATTTGCTACAGTTTCAGATAAAAACCTTTACACGCGTACACAATATTTTTTAGCCTTTAGAGAAAAAAAGATATACAAACCAAGATAACGACTACCACAATAGATAAAAGAAAGGGAGCTAAACATTTTGTTTTTATTCTCTTTATCCGTATCTAAACAACTGAGCCCTAAGGCTTGTGTACAGTATCGCATGGACTGGTATACACAGTAGAGATATAGTGATGGGATCTGTGTATATCGATAAAAAAGTTCGATATGAGAAGAGATACATAAAATTATTTATTTGTTCTGCTATATCCTGAATCTTTTCATGATCCATATAGCGAACACTGACTTCTTTTGATAGAATATTATCATATACAATAGAAGATTATGTAATCTTTTCCTCTGTAATTTTGAAGGTATTTAAACGGTGTTATTTGATTGATGTTTTGATAGAAATACTACATAAACATATTCCCTAATTAATAATCCTAAAAATATAATTACTGGATCATTATTCGATAATAAGTTGATGTTCATAGGACATACTAACTATTCAACTGTCTTAACGCATCGCATTTATTCAAGCAAAAATGCCATATCTGTATTTTTTTATAATCTAATCTAGCAATAAAATGGACTGACCTGTCCATTGTAAGCTGATGAACATTTACAACACCAGAGGAGTCGCCTATGCATCGCCGGCTTTAATGGAGAGCTCTTTTTGCACCTGTTTTGAACCCCATTCTTTCTCTCTTTTCTTCTCTCTCTCTTTTACGTCAATCTCATCATTATGGATTAGAAATGGTGTTGCACTATTAAACCTCATGTAGTTCGACTGAGGCGGCACCACCGCCACACCTATTTCGATAATTTAAAATATATTTGCTACTTCGATCATATAAAAAACCACTGGCTGTACCTACGTCTTACTCAAATTACGAAGCATGCTAACTTTAAATTAGCTTTAATGTTAATTTTGGTATAACGGGTACATAATATCGATATTCCAATAATCGTATGCCATCGTCGCTGACAGGCCGTGGCATCACATTATTGATGTTGTTTGCTCGTTATCGATATAAACTGAAATTATAATGATATCGATAGCCGCGTGGGTGGAAGCTAATTTTCTGTTTTAGATTTGCGTTAATGATATTGGTTTAGGTTGATATTGATCTTCTCTTGAATATAAATGATTTTAATATTCATTGGAAAAGGTATTTTTATCATAATTGTCATAATGCTTTATGATATAGATGTTAAGAAGAACATTTTAGGCAGGTTAGTTTCAATCAATAATAATAATAATCTTACACTGAAAATTTGCACCAAACGTCTTATAATTAACAAAAAGTAATTTAAAATATGACTTAAATATGTATAAATTTCTTACATAAAATAGATAAGGAAGCTCTGTAATAGTTAAATATGTTTTATTAAAAATGAAATTTATATTGTTTATAAAAATGAAACTATCGATATTTATCCACTAGCACATCCCTAGTCCCGCCGACAGCGGTATATTGATGTTGTTTGCGCGCGCTATCGGCAAAGCAACAGCCCTATAATATGGACTTATAATATTACTGTGTTGCCGTAAAGGATTTTAGTATGCTCTTTTAGAGTTTGAAACATATGATTAAAAATAGTATGTACTTTTAGGATCATTTTTTGTCTCAAAATCATTTATCAGCTGATCGCGGAGATTTTGATTTTTTAAGTTTAGAAATAATAGGGCACAAATAAAGTGTCTTACCTACTTATATTGTACAAGGACAGTCGATCATTTATTTATGTTACTAGTCTAATATTTCGAGAAGTAAAAACGTGTACATATTTAAACATAAGTGATATCCGGCTCTCCCGTAATAACGCACAGAAGCAAAAATTAAAGTAGTGTAAGTTACGCCTTAGATCTTCAGCTATCTTCCAATGAAAGCCCCATCAAAATCAATCCAGTCTTTTAGAAGATTACCTCAGCCAAACAGTAGGTACCTATCATATACACTTTTATATGCATTGAGTAAAAAAGATGTTATTTAAAAATCACAAACAGACACTTTAGTTTTATTTATTTGTATGTATAGACTGACTGCCTATAGCTTTACTGCGCCTCCTAATAGGCCAAAACTACATAAGATTTATCACTGATGCTATGCTATCTCTCAACACTATCAAATTAGAAACATGTTTTTTATAACACTAAAATTCCCAAATGAGCTTTCATCACCTGAAAGATATCTTTGTATCATCACATCTTCCAAACCAGAATAAAGCAGGGCTGGGCATTGTTTTTATATAAGGGCAATAGATGTGACATTGGTGCCTTCAAAAATCTAACAATCTAATCTTTCAATATAATTGCCTTGGCAATATTTGGTGACGAATCTAATATCAAATAATCGCTTACATTCAAAACACTCGATACCCAGCCATTTCTCACCAGTTTAATTTGGGTAGCGATAACTTTTATAAATTAATAAGCTGGGTCCAAACGACCCGCCTTAACGAACTCGAAGCATGATTGACGATGGGCTAACGAAGGGTTCAAACTTCCTGTAATAACAGTTGAAATATTCAACGGTTGTACCGTTTTTTGGTCGTTGCTTATATGTTGGCTTGTTGACATTTTTTATGGTGCTAAAATGATTTAGAGTATTCGCAAACTGCAGACTTTTTATCGGCCGATAGTTGGGTCGTTTTCTTAATCTAATCTTCTTTATTAGTATGGAGAGGTAATCTTGGGTATGGTAATCTTAATTAGTATGGAGAGGTATGCATTAGCGCACATTACAGCGATTTACTATCGGCCGATAAATCCGAACCACAGTAGGATTTTCT
>DWPV01006449.1:0-11524 GCA_018251915.1 Urbanus proteus proteus
CAAGGCGGAAGGCAGCAAAGCTGTTATAATGTAGAAATAGGTGTGTTGTGGTGGCGGTGCCGCTGGAGTCAGACTATAAGGGTTCTACCGCCTTCAAAACCCCAACTACATTTATGAGAACAACACTACATTTATGCGATCTAAACATTGGGTAACAAAATCGTTATAAGCTTATCACTTGCGAGCAGCGCCGCTTTCCCGGGACGCCGGCCGCCCCGGGACGGCGCTGCATTACTCATCGGTCAAGTGCGCCCGGGGGAGCGGGACAGCTGTACACCCCTCTCTGTCACACCCTGCATGTTTTACTCTATTTGTCCATCGAATTCCAATATCGCCTCTCAAAAGTTACGAGTTTAAAATTAAAATCTTTGAATTTCGTGAAAGAGCAAAGTAATCATTATATTGTACTGTTTCAAATTTAACTTAATAACGCTTTTATGTTCGTTTCGTTTGATTTCGATAAGATAAATTGCGTGTTTATATTATGTTAGGTTTTGGGAGATTGTAACGCCGTAGATAGGCGGTAACTGCTTATTGGCATTTTAGATGTTGCTCGATAAAGATTTTCCGAACGTGGGAGTGAGTAATGTTTACAAAACACAAGAATATAAGATTGACTTGATACGATAAAGATATTCAAGTTTATTGTTACATTTATTGCATAGTATATGTGTAAGTTAATTTGAATATGACTAGACAATGTGAATAGTGTTAGAAACTGGAAATAAAAATGTACATAACCATAAAAATGTTTGTTGACGTAATTCTTGATGTCTTGGTAGGTTATGTATGGTAAGTGTTGTAGTATTAAATATCCTGAGGACCCATGAGGTTTATTGGCCCTGGTCTTTCAGTGACAATGGGTCCTATAGACGAAGATACATGGGTACATGCCTACACTGCCTAGGTAGTAACCTACACTAAACATCCGGTAAGACATGAGTTTATAAAGCGATTACTTTTATTTATTTTAATTTGATACACCTCTTTACAAATTCAAGTGACGCATAAATCCTGTTCAATCTCATTTACATTATGGACATAGCTGAGTATGTTACACTTTATAAGGTCTGTAATCTCAAGTATTACTTTGAAATTCTAAACATCGCGGCTAAGTCTTGAAGTCGCCGAAACGATTACACAACTTGATTTTCCGATACTATATTTGGGTATATTCTGAACCACCTGCTGGTTCGCACGCCGACCCGATCGCCCTTGACTAATGTAATAAATAACCTATACTAAGGCACCATGACGTCTTACTAATTATCTGTATTGGAAACGGGCGTAATTAACCACCACTAATTAAATACGAAATATTTTAAGTGTCACCTTAACTAATGGAACTTCAAACTAATTTTTAGTCCGATTAACGTTATTTGCATAAATTTATATTATTATTATTATATTATACCAAGCAAGAAAAACATGCGTTAAAAAACTTATCTTACGTGAATGTTTTGCCTCCTACCTAAAACAACAGTATTCATTTGAAACAATATGAAAAATCCAAAAATCAACATAGCCAAGCGGTGAGTTTCAAGCACGATTTTCTAGTAAAACTGATAAAACAGTACCAACTAGTACCTATACATAGTAGATAGAGAGTAGACGTCAATTTCCGTCGCAGACAATCGCCTTCGTTATCAGCTACAAATCGCATCGTATTGGACATGCGGGCAATTGTATTAAAATTTGTGAAAAATTTGCACCGTGCACACGTAACTGATAATGACTATCATATAATCTACATCCGTATTACAAGCTGACAATTATATTTGTGGCGCGCAAAATATGTATATTAGGTCGATTCTCGGTTGAAATAACTCAATTTGACAGAGAAAGAACATAATGAGGAAAGCAACATACAATTTCCCATGACGATCCGCGTTGCGGAGTGTTTGCCATACCGGTTTAGTGCGCAGTGGGTCCCGGGTTCGATTCCCGGCCAGGCAGCCATCTGAATGATGAGTTTAGATTTCTATTCTGGGTCTGCGTGTTTTGTATTCGTCTTAATGTGTCTATGGTACCCACGACACAGGAGAAAATCCTAAAGTGGGGCTATGAGTGTAGAAAGCGTCTTTAAAAAAGCAAAAAAAATAAGAATTTCATTTCATATCAGGCTACATCGTGAGGAAACCTGGCATTTCTACGTAATGTTCTTAAAGATGTGTGATCCAATGCCATGCCATGACAATGCTAATTCGCACTTGGCAAGCGTGGTGGACTAACGGCTAAACCATAATCTTACTGAGAGAAATCTCTGGTACCTACTCTGTAATATCTTGTAGTACATAAAATAACTGTTATGGTGAACAGTAAATGATATCCATACATATATTCTTTTTAACCATAGAATATGAGTAGAATAATGTACGATATTAATTTAACTATTAAATGACTAGAATAGATTTAATACAATATGTGAATTTCATGTGTGATTAGACATTTTACGTAACATATGAACAGAATATAATAACGGATGTTAAGTCCTGCGTGATCTAACTCGTGAGACCATGTGTGTATGTAATCTAAGTTGTGTGTGGGACGCACGACCGAGATTCTTATCACACGACAAGTGTATCCTTGGTAATCCTGTTTCATATTCTATTGATGGGAATAAAAATGAAACCTATGATTGATTCAACCTACTCGTATATTCTTAAAACGAATCTATCCTATCCGCGATGGACGATAGTTTTTTCAATTGAAACTTTATATCTCAAAAACATACAAAAATTTAAAAAAAATTGCTATAAAGCTATCTTATAGTATGATATCAAATTCAGTAATGTTATTAAAAAACACAATAAGTAAGATTAGCTTCTAGGTCAATTATTAAACAAATTAAAAACAATCAATAAAGAGTGGCAATGTAAATCTCATTCAGAGTCAGTCAGCCCCAAATCTTTTTACGCTAAAATATCGAAAAAATAGACAACATTAAAATAAATACAAAAGGAACAAAAGCGACAGATAATAAAGCAATAATCGATGTCAAGGGGAAGGAAGGGACGCGGCAATTGTCACAGTTATTTATTGCCCGGCACCTGTACAATTGTATAATTCGAAGGGCAAACAATACAGGCCAGTTTAAATAAAACCCGGTTTTGCATATTCATAAAAAGTGCGGTTACACAATGAACGCGCCGCAATCGGATTAAAAATAACGTTTGATAAGCACAAGTATCGAATATAACGTATTGTTCTGTTTACCTGATGGGGTCACTCTACATAAATACATACATTGTCAGGTATTTCCCACGATTATTAATGGAGATAATTACTTGATATATATTTTTTTTTAGCTAGTTTTGCGTTTTTTCTAATCTAATCCTTACTCATCTGCAGCGAGTATTACGCCCTGTGAGCAATTTTCTGATTTTCGACAGACAAAAAATCAAAAGTATTACTAAATCACAACATAAAAACTAAGTGTTTTTGGTCTTATGCATAGACCTAACTATATACAATTTATCTATTCGTACAGCTGTGGGCGCTTACGCAATGAATCTAATCTTAACTCCGAGTAATAAACGATTGATGAATTTAACAACTACTATCGACAATAACCGATTGCGCAATCAAATAATAGGGCACATGGGAAATCATACATGTATAGAAGTAACTACCAAAAATATAGTAGTGTTATACCTACATTAATATAGGTTAAATACTTTTAATTGTTACCATGAAAGTAGCGTGCTGGTACACAACCCTTTGCGTACCTAACCGGTTTTTACCTTATTTATTACTAGTTTTTGCCCGCAGCTTCGCTCACGCTAATGTGCAATTTATTCCTATCAAGAGACCGTAGGTATTAAAGTTATTTTTCTATCCCTGAGGAATATCTTTTTTCGGGATAAAAGGTACCTATGTCCTTTTCTGGACCCCTGAGCATTACCTACATATATCCTTTTCTGACAATGTTCGTGCAAAATTTTATCAACGATCGGTTGAGTAGTTAAAGCGTAAAGGCGTTACAAACAAACAAATAAACAAATGAAACGGACATTCGCATTTATAACCATTAGAACTACTTATTATAATCCTAGTATACTAAACATAAAACGATTCCTCCAATTGCGTATAAGTATTATACCTTTTATTACTTATTGAATTTACGACCACAAGTAACAGTACAAGGTAAAGTTATACCAATCTCACATAAAGAACACGTTGTCTAAGTTTCATTTAAGCTCTGTAACTTATGCAATGTTTATGACGGTAATGGACTATTATTGATTGCAAAACGATTGGATTACCGTAATAAAGGTAATTGCACACGGTCCTAGATTGCGTAAGATAAACAATGTTATGGCAGTAAAGGTCGTTGTGACTTATGGAATTGTTTTCAGTTTCTTGTTATCTATGCCGTTATTGGAATATTTTAATTGGTTCTAAAGTAGTATAAAGCGATGACAGAATACAACTAATAAAAGGGCACACAAATAGTAAGAGTCTTCGCACTGTCCTACTGACTTACCATGTGCGTGTTTTCATACGATAATTTAAACTTTATCAATTCCTAAATCAGGAATGAGGCTAGAGTAAAAAAAATATTATCAAGAAAAACGATGCTCAGTTGTCACATGGTATTGAGTTTAGCAAAGATAATCTATAGCAGAGGTTAATCTTAGAAGATCCAAACATTATTTTTAAGTAGGTACTAGAACCAGAAGAACGTAATTAATATTATGGACAGTTAGATACAACTTCGTTAAATAACCTAGAATTCCCGTCATTTATTATTCTTAGGCTATGTGCACTGAATTCTCTCTTTAAAAGAATTAGATTCAAAGATTTGGTGACAAAATACTACATTTCTGATTAGTAAGTTGACAACTTACTTCATTATAGACATACTTTCTATAAAACTTTTAGTAATTTGTAAACGTCTTCTTAAATTTCTCCGCAGGATAAATTCATTACAAATATTTTTAATACGATATTTTTTCATTTTTAATGGGGACCCTAAAAGTAAAGTCTTATATTATTTAGTCTGTTTCCGTTGATTTGAGTTGCGCAGTTTCTTTCGTGTTGGCTGGCGACAGTCGTGATCGTGACTCGATAATTTGGCACGAAGTCGCGTGCACTCACTAGTCAACAGTAAATCTCACCCACAGACACGCGCAACTCATATTTCGATACCTAAACTTAAACCTACTGTGAAATTAAATGTGTCGTAAATTATTAAGGAGGTATAAAACTTCTAACTTAAGACTTAGGAAACTGTTTGAAAAAGTACGTAGTTTCTTAAGACATTTAGTGTATCTACCTCTGTTACTAGTATGCATTGTGAAAAACAAAATATAGTAGTTACTTAATTTCCCAAGAAACCCTAGAATATGAAGCTTAAAGCCGTCTAAGCTACTTAACTCCGATGTGTCAATTAGAGATTTCTAAGTAGTATTAAGAACTGAGGCCATCAATAGACTGGGGTATAATGTAAGGTCATTAGGTAAAAGGATTACACGGAGCAATACCTGAAATGGAAGCTCTATAATTAATTTGAGGTCGTTTGGCTAAAATTGGAAACGATTAATTACTATTAATGGAGATAAGAACAAAATGAAAGTTCATATATCGTAGCTAGTAGCCGATTCCCAAACATTTGTATGCTAAAGAGTATTAGCCCGTCGGTGAGTCGGTCCAATCAGGATGCTTGTGTAAATAATTAAGGTATCGACAGCTCAGAAGATCTAAATATTTACTTTACGAACGATGTATAGTAGTATAACATCTGTAAGAAAGCGACATCTCCTCTCGAAGTCTGGGAGGGCACTGACGAGAGTGACCTCTCCTCTCGAAGTCTGGGAGGGCACTGACGAGAGTGACGAAGGTCGCAGGTGTCGTTTCCTCGCCTCTGGGTTCAACGCGCATGCGTCGTGAGTATTGTGGCGTGGCACAAACATTATATTTGCAATCGTCCGACGCAATGTCATTGCATTCTCGTTCCTACCACTCCGATTTAAAGTATTCCAAGTTCTGGTGCTCGATCGCGTTTTACCACCCCTTCGTTAATACGGCATGCAAAATTCAGATAAATAGCTGTTTGGTATTGAGATTGTGCGTCGAAATTATAGGCGTAGCAGTATACGACCACGTAGATACGAGCTACGTGTTATTGTCAGTTATGCCGTCTCTTTACGTGCGAAATGGCGATAAGCCGTGAAGGTTTGATTGCAACTAGTTGCGTTTGCTCACTATGCCAAGGGTGATTCTTAAAAGGGGTTCTTTATTAACACTTTGTTTCTTTTATTTTTGAGATAGATAGTAGGTGTCATGTTTTTTTCGTGGTTTGTGGTTTATTTATAGAATAATCCAGTAATATAGTCATTAGAAATTGCACCTACAGTCGTTCCCAAACTTGCCAGTATACCGAATATGTTTGAGTTTTGAATAATTTATAACTATATTTTTATATCACGAAAAAATAGGTCACTTAGCCCTTATAAATAATAGGTACCCAAGTAGGTATATTATCCTTATGGAATGGTAGGGAGCTTAACGATTACCTTGCAACATACATAAATCTGGGTGGCCAGATGTGGCCGCCTCCTTCGATGCAATTTCTTTTTACACTGCCCTGGAAATGGAACCGTCTTTTGTTTATTACCATGACAAAGGATCTTGTGTAATACTTTAATTTTCAGTGTTTTGAAATACCATTTTTTTCATATGAGTCTTTCAAAGTCAAAAAGTAAAAACTTTTTGACCTATTTCTGCCTAATAGTGGTGAAAATGTTGCCGCTGTTAATGAAACCAAAAGCTTTTAAGGAAATACTTCTGTAAAACTTATCATTCAACATTGTTTTCTTAGTTGATAGTTCACTAAAGGAGATTGTTGGCAATTATCGCTCAAGCCATCTATGTAGTTTCGAGTCTCAAAAATATTTTGACTGAAAAGTCGCGGTGAGATGTTTTGTTTTAATTCTGTTTAAATGATTAACTGTTACATAGTTACACTGCTATTTTTTGACATAACAGTTACATAGTTGTTTTTTAAAGCGATATAGAATTGTTTAGACTATAACAATATATAAAACAATATTAGCATAGCGATATGTGTTCCGCCAACGCGGGCGTGTCCGGCGATTTGTTATTTGTTGAGTTTTCCTCCGCACATCCTGTTATGTCTGCGCGCCGCGGACACCGGCCTGTTATTGTTAGCACAGAAAATATAATAACGATCTTCTATTATTACATTGCAGACAGAAATATACCTGATGACTACTGAATTACTGAAAGAAACTAACAAATTATTATGTAACCGCCTGTCACTGGTCTGCAAAGATTGTCTAACTTCAGGTACCTACGTGATTCTAATCGTTGTATAGAAATTCATAAACTGTATTGTTCATTTAACAAAATGAAAATTTATGATAAGCATCAAAACTAACAAAAGTAATTCTGGGTGTGAAGACAAAATAAGCCGTAGATTACATATTAAAAATATTAGATTAGACGAGAAATCGTTAATCCAGAAACTAAGTATAATATCGAATAAACTGCAAAACTGAACAAAATCTGCAACATTTCAAAAAATCTTTTTTTTCTTCGTAATACAAGTACAAAGTTTCCGAACATTTACCGAACGTTTTACCGAACATTATTATTTTTTTTAACTCAGTGTGTTGTTAACTATGAGTTAATATTTCATTTCTTGCACTTAATCTTTCCATCGCTCTATAACCTACATAAGAATTTTCTCTTTAATATTCTAGCGTGCAAAACTCACGCGCAGCTATCGTTCAAAATTTCACGAATGCGATCTGACAGAAATCCTGGCCGGTGGCAGTGCGCTACACCAACGCGAAACTTTCCCGTTACAACTCCGAGCAAGTTTCTTCAAGCACTTTACTTGCTACTTTTCATTCTTACTTATTAATGACCCTTTATATTTTTATGATACACTTAATAATAAATTCTTTAGAGCTTCAAGGATTGCTTTCAGTGAATTTTATTAACATAATATACGAATATCTATTCGATAACGTTAGTGACATTGGAACTTACACAAATATAAATGAAATCCGTCTCAATGTTTTATCTATTGTATTAATTATATAAAATTCGCATTTTCTAATGCAATCATTATTATCATGTTTCCTATCATTGTTTTAACAATTTTTACGAAATTCAATTAAAAATTCTATTCAAAGAGCTTGGTGTATAAATATTTTACGTGACATGTTGTCACGTATCATATTATTATCAAGTATTAATCGTAACATTTTTTTATTATATATAAAGGTACAATTGTTAAATGTATTTCATAACACGATATTAATCACTGTAATCGTGTCCCTATCAAAACTCGTTTAAAATAAAAAATCGTATTGTCACAGCTACATTCACACTGTAACCCAAAAAGCAGTTCCAAACTAGAACGCGGCAGTGAAATTCGAAACTCCGTTCTCCCAACTTTGTAACTTGGAGCAAGTTTGTTAACAAAGCAAGTACTTAGTACGCAACTTTGTTTTTTGTCTGGAAATTAGACATGGTCTTTTTCGATTTTATTTAAAACGGCTACGTAACGATATTTGTTTTTCATCTCGATATGCGAAACTGTTTATTTATATTGCTATTAAAAACAGCGTATTACTCATATCGAGGCTTCAGTTGCAACAGTATATCGTTTTTTTTATCGCTTTTTTCTTTCTCATCTCAGCAAAAGTTAATAGTCAAACAGGGACGTAGTAAATATATATGATCAATCATTCGTTTTGCGGTTGATTGTATTTATTTGGTTATCACGTATTCCTTCATTAGCTAGAATTGTTCTTTTGCTATAACACTACTAGATATGGTTTCGTATCGATATCGAAAACGGTTTTTTAGTTACGATATGATATATCGGTTCGGACATCCCTACTGTAAATAGATACGTACTAGCATATTGGTTACTGTTGCTACATATTATGTTAATTTTGCGGTATTTCTGCACCGTCTGTTCGGTAACATCAACTTCTTTTGGTCCTTCGAGACGTATATCAATTTTACTATCGTTATTAAGCCCGCAACCGGTTGGTGTAGTTGGTAAAACCGCTAAGTATTCTGCCGCTTATCTCGAAGAAATGAGTTTCGATTCACGACATAATGTTAAAAAGACGTGTGGTGATATGTACCGTATAAAATATTTTGAAGAATATTAAGTTGCTGGATACGTCTTGTCCAGTAATTATGAACAGACAATGATGTCGGACCAGACTATAATGTCGTATATAATTTTACGGTGTTGGGTGGCTCATTTCCATCCTTGGCTTACAGGCGAAAGCGACTCCATACATAATTTCATGAATATCTGGAGTCAATCACAGATGCTTTGTTAGTCCTGAGGATTAAATTATAAAGTGAGTCTCTTATAACACATGTTTTAAATCCATAACCAACAGTATTTCACATTGTTGTTATAAATAAGGCAGAAATAAGTGCAGGTACTAATTTCAAGAATTAGATTTCTACAAGTTCTTAAAGGACTTCTACTAACTCTATTACTAATAGTGGGACTAGTAAATATTGTTATGTAATAGTAAAGTTAGCAGTAAACCAAGATGTGGAAGTTTCAAGTACGATAGATACAATTCGCAAACTCCAACAAACTTTGTTGAGGAAGGCCGAAGCTTGCGAACAACTTTGCGAATGTATACGGGTTAGTATCTATCTATAATCGACTTGATTACGGTTAACTAGTTCACGTTAAATAAAACTTGTCTAAATACATAATAGTAGCCAGCGGATGATGAATTTGTGTGATGTGTATAAAGATATAGAAATTGTTATAGAATTAATCTATCTTTTTCAAAAGTAGCCTTTGCCCGCACGCATTAAATTACATAAAAACCTTCCTCTTCAATCACTCTAAAAAATCGCATCAAAATCCGCTGCTTAGTTTTAAAGATTTAAGCATACATAGGGATATACGGACAGAGAAAGCGACTTTGTTTTATACTATGTACCGATGCAGTGTTTTATATAGATATTATGCTGTTGTCATTATAATTTTAATGACATTTATAAATAGTAGATATTAACTAGTGCACAGTATGTTGGTGATTTAATAAATAACTAAATAAATAGAAAGATATTGTGTATACCGGATGACTTAGGTACCGATATATGAGGCGACTATCTTAATCCTCAGGAGTGGCGACACATCTATAATCTGCTCGATTACTTCTACAATCCTATAACCATTGTAATCACTAGTCCTTACGTAAATACCAAAACATACATATGTAAGGTGTCACTGCGTATACCTATGAGTATGTACCTATAACAGGAACTAACGCCGTACCTTAATTGTTTAAAGGAAGTAAACAGAGAATGTCAGTTCTATATGTGTTTATTTGTTTATCAATAAACACACAAAGCAGTTACACACAGGTAACAAAACATATATACATACACAAGTAACAAATACATAATATCAAAGAGAAGTACTCGGAAACAGCCCAGCTCACTGTGCCCATTGGATAGGTTCTTGGAGCGAGTAATTAGATTGTGCAGGTCATTTAATACCGCAGCGCCGAGATCAAAGCGATGCGTCACCTGATACCGGAAGATATACCTACCTATTAGCACCAGTGACCTATACGATTATTTCTGATAATTAGGTATCTCATGTTGATAACCGTAACTATCACGTGTACTTTGTACTTATTTATATTGTAAGAAATTGAAATCGCAATGATATTATTTATTTTCTTAGGTTTTTTTAATGTCAATTAACTACCGTTCTAAGAATTTCCCGACACAATATACATGTTTACATTCAATTGCTTATAAATACAACTATGGTTAAGGGGTCCCTAGGTTAAAACAAAGCCTGCTTCTAAGGCAAACACTTATTAACTCAGTAAATAATTTATTTGTTTACACTTTTACATAAACATACATACAGATACCTACTCAAAGAGCTTTCATATAACCTTTTGGTGTATCATCACGTAAGTATATCCTAGTTTATACTAATAAATAAAATTAAAGTATCTGTTAGTGATTTAAAATAACAACTTTTTACTCAATTACTTAATATTTAACATTGTTCATGTATGCGTTTAGTTCAGCTGAGTTAGTAACTTAGTTAAACAGTCCCAGCTTTGTACATCACACTATGTTATAGTCTACAACTGCCCTATAATATGTAGCAGATATTGAACTATGAATAAAGACATTGTTATTTATCAGTGGAAAAATTATTACTACTAGGTACTTACTAGGAACTAACTACTTAGGCACTATTTGATAGGAATTTTATTATTATCAAGTCTTTTCACTCGATTCATAACGAATAACAAAAAATCTTTGCACTTATCGGGGTCTGATTAAAAAAGTAATTACACTCTCGACGTCAACAAATATCGTCAATTAAAAAATATCTTTAAAATTGACTCATTGCAGATATTTAATTAAATATGCGTATTGATGATTAAATCTTGATAATAGGTACACAGAAACAACGAAAATCGGCATAAAACTACAATCATAGCAAACGATTCCCTTATCCTAACGAATCCCT
>DWPV01006450.1:0-11523 GCA_018251915.1 Urbanus proteus proteus
CAGGTTTAAAATTTATTTTCAAGAGACATGCTATACTTGCCTGTGAACTATCTACTACTATTAACAAGGCATCTCAGATAAAGTGCTGACATGAAACCACGCTAGTTTTGTGTGAGTGTGTGCGTATAAATACATGAAAGTAGCGTGCTTTTTTTGGCTTCACTCAAGGCAGTGAGTAATCTACCTATTTTATTTATCTGAGCAAGGCATATTGAATAAAATGTACAAGGCATATTTATTTATTTATATTGAATAAAAGCTCGTTAAAAAGTTTATCAACTTTAGTTTCCAACTTGTTATCAAATTAACATTTATTTAATAACAGGCTATAAAATGCAATATACTTAAATGTTTCTTCACAAGACAATACAGGCGTTTTACAACATTTACAAATGTTATGGATTGGTTAATCCTGTAAGATCGTTTTACACTTTATAATATGATCGCAAAGATTGTAACGATGTAATCGACCTTTCTTCCGGCATTTGATTGACTGAACAGTAATAATATTCGGTTTCACGTATCCTTTTTGAGTCGAGTTTTAAGGAGATACTGTTTAGTCTTTAGATTAGTGCCGGCATATTGTAAATTATTTTTTATTTCTTTCTTGATACCATTGTTAGAGTTTCTCTTCTCAATTACTTAGTTTAATTAAACACAAATAAATATAATTATGATATTCGCTACTACTACTACTAATTGTGAATAATTTGAATGTGCATCGCTACAAATGATATGAAATAACACCAATAAAGTAAAATTAATTTATTAAACAAAATTCTATAGAAAATGTGTCAGTAATTGTTGTTTAGACTTTCCTGGATAATTTGACGTCAATAGTAAACAATAATAATGGACGCACCGCAAGGCCTTATGATAGAAACTATTTATACTCCATAATGACGTCACAAAGATAGCATAGAGCAAACAATGCACTTGTTGACAAACAGATATAGCAGGATTGACAAACTTCCCGTTGATTAACAATTAATACAAGGAAAATTAATACAAAGACAAACAGGTTTAATTCCCTATAAAGGTGGTATTCCATCCTCTGAGATTTACCACTGGGTAAGGAAGTTTCTTAAATGAAGATGTCCCTTAGGCAAAGTTAAGGATATTATCTAATCAGACTTAAAGAAAATCGGACTTAAAGAAAAAAAGTAAATCGACACTTAGATGGAATAAGTATTAACAAAATTAAAAAAAACTAACTAATGTTAGTAAAAAATTAAATGACACTTAATTGATCATTACCCGACAAATCATAGCAAAAAAATAAATTATCATACAACAATGTCTACGATAGACACTCTTTACTTGTACGGTTACAAAACTTGACAGCGAAAAACAACCTAATAACAATATGTTATGCATCTCCCAGATAATTCCTGCCATATAATATATTATGATAATATTATGTTCGTGTTTTTATCCTCACGCGTAAGGAACTCGAGTAAATCTCGAAGCCCGTCAAGGGCGGAAAGCAAGTCGAGTTTGCACCCTTCGCGACCTCCCCCCGAATTTATGGCAATCCGATACGAAAACGACGAGCCGACGAAGAAGCAAGTACAGGGGAAACCGATATCTGTTTGTATTTTACAAATATAATTATTGTCACCGATATTGCAAATTTCGTTATTATTGTCCACAGAAAAAAATATTTGTTCCTTTATGTAGCTATTTTTTTGAATATGCAAACGAACGTGTTCCCTGCCTGGTGATAATTTAACTAGCCACTGCCACCTATGGACATTTGTAATCAATCCTAGATAAAGTTAGAGACTTGCATACTTAGACAACATAAATGCGTTGTTGCCCGTGAGGACTAAGTCAGAAGGCTTCGGATTAGCACCTATGACCTAACCACACCTTTTGAAACCAGGATATGGCAGCGCTTAAAACTGTTGTTATTAGGCGTAAATAGATACCTATAGCGTGGCAAAAATGTACCAAGTGTAAGTGAAACCGATATTTATGGACCATATCGTAAAACTTATTGTCTTTAATTTTTACATACGTTTTACTTATTATTAGTTATATTTTAAGTCGTTTCTGCAGTTTTATCACGAGGACAATAATTTTACACGAAACAATTCGCGTTACATAACCATACGAATCCTCGCAGCGTAAGCAATGCGATATAAGTAAATCAATTGTTGTTACAGACGAAAGTTCTCACAAACACGTACAAATTCTACATATCATGGCCCTAAATAACAGTTTGCATGTTCAGAAAGTGGTTTATTGAGGCCCATATTTCCATGGGCGAGATATGAGTGTGAGTTACGAATGCGTGAGGGCGGGCGGTCAATGCCTCAAGTCGCCTACACCAGTGTTTCTCAAACTTAGTATGTAAAAATATTCTGCGACCCCCGCGTCGCTTACCAATGTAGCATTTTACTATATTATAAATATCAGAGTCATACAATATTTTGGTATATTTCAAAAAGACGCTTTCTACACTCATAACATTTTTCATAATAAGATATTAATAAAATTAATAATAACAGTTCGCAGTACCTACAGATTGAATGTCCTTCAATTAACATTTTCTTAGTAAAATTATTTTATTTAACTTTTAACTTAAGTTATTTTTTTAAATTATTATTTTTTTCTGAGGTATTGATGACCTCGCGTTCCAATCAAAGAGGCTTTGCGGTTCTCCTGGGGCCCACATATTGAATACCACTGGCCTAGACTGAGTGGGTCGATAAGCTAATGTTTGTGGCTAAAATATGTTCCATTTCGTATTCGAATTATTATCGTCATCACAATCTCAGGTCGTTCGATAATGTAATTTGTATTATTACCAATTAACTCCCCATGTTAGGACAAGTACATTGCTGACGTTGAAAACGTTGGCTTTTGTTATAATTTATTATCAATTATGTATATTTAGGTTTTTCCATCTATTTTCCTATCAACTACCTACCTACTGCATTAATTTTAGGACGCAGTTACAACTCTGTAATGTTTTAATTACTAATACTTACGCCTAATTTACTTAAACCTGTTTTACAAACTACAAATTTTCTTACTTAAAGCATCTTCACAAGTCGACGTTTATTTCAACACAACAATGAACATTAACAAACTTTTTTTAATGGACAATAATTGCGGTATTAAAGAAAAAACCAAAGTATATAGTTACATAATAGGTCTATACAATCGATAAATACAAGAATCATGTTATAATGTTCAATACGTTTTAATTAAAACTAGGCCATAAGTATTTAGAACAGTTTGTAATTCTGTATCCTTTAATTAGCATGCCGGTTACATAAATATTGGGATAAGAGTCAAATATACATGTTTCTGACTTATGCGGGTTCTAACTGAACGCAGGATAATTTTAATTTGCGCTACTAACTACGCAATTAAATGATAATAAAATGATTGACAGAATTCGTATTGTTTATATTTATAGAAGGTACAAGTATGTTCCTATGTATTAGTATTATTAATTAGATTTTCTAGTTACTATTTAAGTATTTACTATTTTTATTATACATCCGTGTTTCCACCATCACGGATTATTTCTGTTGTTGTAAAGGATACGTGATTAATGAGGCATTCTAACGTAGTCCTCAAGAGTAGCAAGGTATCTGTGGCCGACCTCAGAAATCTTATCTAGGGTTGATCACAGATGTCCATGGGCGGTAGTGACCATTAACTAACAAGACTGCGTGCTTGTTTGCCTACTTCAGTGTTATAAAATGAAAAAATATCACAAATGTTTCATTAATAAGCAATGAAATCACTGAGCATTTTCCAAAATAAATTGCGCCATTATTGCTAATTCGTTCTTATCTAACAGAGAAAGCTTCCGATCGAGGAAATCGTGGGAGTTCGCTCACCATAGAAAGTAAATACAAAACGCAACGTTACAATGCATCATAGCGATTATAATTATCATGTTTCTAGTGCTTTACCGTTTTTTGACATCATTTGTATAACAATCATACCACCCACACTCGTTTGCGACTGAAGAGAAAATTTATTATATTTGCTAATCATAAAAGAATTGTGTTTTCTAATTATGGATCGGTTAGTAAGCTTACACAGCACGGATAATGTGACTTTTATATAGATTTGTAATTATTTAAAATTTCTAACTTGTCGGGAGTCGAACCCCAAACCCACTGCGCATCAGATTGGTATTATGGCCGCTCAGTTACACAAGTCGTTAATAATAATTATGTATTTTACGCAAATATACCTTACAACGAACTTTATATAGATGCCGATACTGACGGTTTCTAAGGAAGAACCATAACGAAATAAACTAATTCAATCAATACAACCAACTGTAGCGATAATACACACGATAAAAACTGCAACGAGCAAGTTAACACATTTCAATGTAGATACGTCGATTGTTGCGCTAGTGTTGTAAAACCTCGGTATTCCAGTATTGCGACAGGAAATTGTGAAAAAGCCGTAATACGGGCGCGATGGGTCGCATATCAATCGCCCACCTGCGGGCCAGTCTTGAACGATGCGCGTGCGCAAGCGCTGAACTCAAACGTAATGAACATACATATATGGATGTTTTCAGCCACATCCAATGACAGGACGTTGACTCTTGTACGCTCTTTTTTCGTAAGGACGAGTTACAAGGATGTTAATGGGTGTATGTAGGTACAGTGGTCGGTGCAGATTACTTGGATCAATTTTGTCAATGCTGTCGTTGAATGTTGATCGAGGGTAGACTGTGGATTAATGACCGTTAATACATGATATTCGTTAGTTTGACCCATCTACGGGTAGGTTTGATAAAAAAGAAACGAAAAATAGCTCTCCGTATATTGAGGAATATAAGTATGTAATTATAAGTCCACTATGTTTTACCTACCTACACAGTAAGTTGAATAAGTGGCAATTCGATGAAGAAAATATGTTTCCATTTCTAAAAATTAACAGCCCTCTTAAAATTTAAGGACATCTGAGGCGTTTCAATTTAGTCTTTAGCGGTAGCAATGCATCAGTGCCTTAAGTAGAACCTTAAGTAGAATTCTAATCTTACCTCTACTCTACTTATAAAAAGAGTAATTAGCTACTACTACACAAACTGCTATTAATAATATAATAATAACGGTTCCATTACGCATATAATATATCATTATTATGCAATTAATAGTAGGACTTTTAATTAGCTACAGTAACATATTCATGACCATAAATATTATTATAGTCTTTGAATTACGTTTCCACGTAAAGTAATATAAGTATTTTAACGTAATTAAGTTTATCTTCCTACATGAGTAATTAACTCTGTTCGTCACGCTTTCTAAGCATTTTATCATATCTAACTATTCCACTTGATGCTAAGTGGTGTTACGAAATATAAAACTACTACAGAAAAAAACCATTGGATTTTTAGATAATTTCTGAGGAAATTTTATTTACTAATTAGGTTACTTGCACTTTCTTTAATGCACTAAACATACTTTAGAGAAATTTAATAAATACCTACTTAGAAAGAAAATAAAATTAGGCGGCCATATGGTCTCTGTTAACTCTTACATTACAATATTTATCTTTCTAGCATTGCATAATTATGTAACTTAGAAAAAAAACTGCTCGCAGTATGTGCATACGTCTTTATTAGTGTACGAACATTTTCAGTTATAAAATTTAAAAGTCCAAAGTAGGATAATATCGATACTAGATGTATCGATATTATTAATGTACATATGAAAACAACAATCAATCGTTTGATTGACTTGATTGTTCGATTGTTACCAACAATAACATAGACTTAGATTTTTTCGCTACGCCTATAAAGTAAGTCTAAACTCCCAGTTTATTACATTGACGTTTTAATAGCGGTTGCATTTCTTGCAACAAAAACTCCCAAGCATCTAGGAAGCGTCTTCGCGGTCGGACAACGCTTAAACAACCATACTTACGATATATCCAAATGAGTCCGTGGGAGCATATTAGTGAGTGTGTGTGAACCGCGCGCGACAATAGGCCGAGTGCACACGAGACGCTCTGGTTTAGAAGGAACAATGCTGGACTGGTGGCGCAATCCTAACGTGTACTACAATAATTATGCATTCGGAGCGTAGGAGGCATGGGAACATACGCTTATTCCCTTTTACATATGTTTGAATGCGATTAATGCATTCACTGTACATGTTTTCACTACTTAGAGTGCTACGGTTTAATTAGTTGATATTTTTTGATAGTTAGCTTGATATTTAGTAGTGTAGAATGGTATTACATGATAACCCTTATTTGCAATAATGTTGCAGTATTTATAGATTGTTTTATTAAAAAATACTGAAGCACCTTGTACTGACCCTAGGTTATTTTTAACAAAGTAATTAGCAAATGAGCATGAATCACACCTTATGCTACGTAAGTGGTACTTAACTTACGCTAGGATTATAAACTCAGTCATAGAGCAGAAATAGAATTGTAGTCCTAATGCACGGCTTAGAAAAATTATATATGCATAAGAACTAAGTTTGGATAACTCCTGAAAGAACCTAACTTCTAACTAAAGTCTAACTTTTCTATCGACAACACAGAAGTCACTTCTGTGTAAGAAAAGTAAGACTTATAGGTACACTGGTATTTTAAAGTAGAAAAATTTGACAGTAGTGCCTCAACAAACTCAAAGCACTGCGTATATCTTAAGATGTAATGAATGTACCTACTCACTTGCAACATTTTAACACCAAAAAAATAAGCACCAATAAATCGATAACCCTAAGAATTTCCGCTCTACATTTCGCATAGCGCCAATAAAAGTATATGCCTTTTTAACAAGAACATTGATGTTTACTGCTCGTATAATTTAGACATCACTGGATCGTCCCTTTTATTGTCGGGGCTATTAATGCCGCCCACTACAATCCTATAAATTACGTTATAAACTAACTCGATAGCGATCTGCGATCTATCACGGCGACATACTTATATTATAGTTACTACCCGCGGCGCCACCTGTGTACTTTACCGTAGTATTTTTCGATCTTTACTCTGAAACCTTAACTCTCACGTCTAAGAAAGTACATTTTCTTGTTTATCATCAGCGAAGACAATAATAATGTCCCACACTACGGGTTTAACTGCGGGTTTTCCTCAGATTGAAGATAGTTAACACCATGGTGTTCGTCGCTAGGTAAGTGTGATCGTAGACTGAAAACAATTTGATAATCTTGTGTCATTAATGCAATTGTTAATTAATTTTATAAATACGTCGCTGAGATATTAAAAGTCCAAAGTTCCATAATAAGACAGCGAAACAATTGAGCCATCCTTAACGGTAAAAGTCACATCAAATTGGTTAATTGAGAGATTAGTCGGTACATACTTACCAAAAACTGATATATTGCCTAATAAGAAGTATGTCAATATAGTTTTGTTTACGGTTTTAATTTTGATATTACGTTCGCTTTGGACAGACACTCCCATCCATTTATTGGTATGTATAGATTGAATAATCCTTGCCGCTTAGTCCTGCTCCGACTTGTACAGCGTAGGAGGAAACATTAAAAATAGTTTTAGATAACAAATTTGGAATGGACCTCCATTAGAGACGATTTTTTATGCGGATTAAAGTAGGTAGGTACTTGTCGTGTGTTATGTGTCATACCATAACTCAATATTGAAACTGGATTTATGAGATTACCTTATTTATTTTCGTTGTGTTTAAGGAGTACAGTAATAGCGTATTTTATTCGTTGAATACCTTTTATATATAATTGAGCTTCACAAAGATAAGGAGACAGGCAGTAGTCAATGTTCCACCAAAGACATCACCGGCTTTAAAGAATTATTTTAGTGACGTTTTTGCAGAGCCCCATATCATAGCGCTCCTGATATACCTCAGAAGAAGTTGTTATTGGTACATCGCACAGAAAGGAAGGAACCTTATTAACACAAACCTATACCTAGAATCTAAAACTAAATGAATAAAAAAAAATGTAGAGAAGCCTTCCTTTCAATTTTTCCTTTCTTCGTGTAAAATTTAATTTTAATTTATCCCCCTATTCAAAATCAACTCCTCCATTTTATTAAAGAAAAGGCGACAGCTAATGATAAATTGCCTACAAATCGAGTAATTTTCACACTCGGTTTGGGTCTGGCTGTGGCGTGTAACACGCTAAGGAGAGTAACCGCTAATATTGTGTGTACCCACCCGTCATATTTAACCAAAATTGAAGTCGACAACTAAACTAAAGTAGTGTACTTAAATAGTTGCTATTAATCTAATAAGTCTTACGCTTTGATGCCTATAATAACTAACAGTATTATAAGTTTAAACAGGCTAAAGCGACGGGCTACATTTATTTTGACAGCGGAAGCGCCACTTATTAACGAAACTGGGTGAAATTAAATCTTCGACAAATTTTGGAAGCGACAATACAATTGTTGCTGCTTTATAACAACTTTATTGTACAGCAGCAACACATTAGTTAGTATTTTTGGAGGCGGCTTAGATATTACTGCATGTGAAGGATCAGTATCTACAGTAGGTTCTCAGTACTCAGTTCTAGGTCCAGAGACTTCCAGATCACAGCGGCTTTGTCGCTTTTTCTTTTCAAGAATGCGATTTTATGTACCTACCAATGATTTCAAAAGGTACCTACATATAATGAGTAAAGAAAGTACGTAAGTGTAAAAGTATAAACTTGACCTTTGATCACAATAATAAACTCGCAAAATGCAAACGAATTCCATATTAACTAAAATAATATATCTGTTGTAACAAAGTAGAGAGGATTCGCAAGGCGAGGGGCGGCCAGCCGCGAAGTCCTTTATAGCGAAGTCTAAATCCAGCGACATCCGTGTCGCCGGCGATCCTCATGCTCTCTTTGCTCTAGCGGCGCCACTTGCTACATTTTCAAAGGTGTCTACATTTTTAACAAGCTTTTATTTATCTAGCCGTGTTAGTTCGTATGTGAAAGGTCAAATCTTGCAACTAATAATAAACCCCAACCGATTGGGGTATAATTTGTTGTTAGGTATACATTTGATTATAGGTATATATTTAATTTGGATGATATTGCATGATTAGCTTAGTAATGTCATCCTAAATCGAATATATTGATTGCCCCAAAAATTAGTTCCAATCATTTTTAAGCACCCCATCCCTTTATATGAGTGTCCAAAGATAGGTTTTTTTAAAAGAATACGAAAATAAAAACGGCCATACTATAAAAGCTTGTTTTTAAATACATAATTGAGGTCTGTTCATCTTCTTGACATAGATTACATCCGTTGATCTATTGACTGTTGAAATTGGGACAAACAAATAAATAAACAGACAATAGTATAAAGATTAGCCCTGTAAAAGTGTTCTAACCCTATGTCAGTACGTACTTAAGAATGAACGATCTAAATCCGTCTTCGTCGGTATCGCCTTTGCATCAGTTGTTCTCTTTGCTACACCAACCGTGGCGCCAACAACTGTGTAAGGATGTTGCTATTTGAACCTACATATGTATTCATAGTATTTATATCGATGTGAATGTTCGTACGTATACAATTGAAAATAACCTTTAAATGATATCATTGGATTTTATAAACAGTCGCCTCTATTTGGATGAGTGGTTATTGCTATTTTTTTAACCGACTACGAAAAGGAGGAGGTTCTCTATGTTTGTCTGTAAATATATGTTTTATTTTTTTTATTTTCAATAAATCATATTTTTAGGTTTATTTTGTCTACGTCCTACCCTGTACAAATCTCTATCTTTAAGCACGTGAAACTCAAATCAATATCGATTTAGCTGTTTACCGTCTATCGAACTAGCTTTCGATTAGCAACACATGTGGCTGAAGCAAAGTAGAACTCCTAACCTATTAGGGTCTGCAGATGACCACTCACAGCGACCACTTGCCATCTGGGCAGCATGTTTTGCCATTTCAGTTTAAAAAAACAGTCCAGCTGACGCGCGATACACAATATTTGCCCAACAATTAGCGAATAGTTGGACAAACAATGTGCATACATTGCAGCGCAGGTGCGGCCGGTCCTTGAGCGCGTGCTAGCGGGCCGGCCTTGTGACCTATTGCGGGCTGCAGATGCTACCTGTCGGACTAATATCACTTAAACAGTAGTTCAACTTACCATCAACCACTCGGAGGTCACTATAAGACAGTAGGACTTTAGAGAAAGTTTTAACATGATATCGAATGACAACTTCTACTAATAAAAGAAGCTTAGATGTTGGGAAAGTTTGGTCAGTCAAACTTGATCATATTAGCTATAATTGGAGACATATTTTTATGTATCTAAAATTAGGTACATAATACCAATAACAATGTTTTGAATAAATAATGAATGTCTTAAATAAATTTATACTATATTAGAATGTATGTATAACAATTATTTAATGGATGATCTTTTGTCAAAACGAGCAACATCCAAATTTTGTATCGTTGACATATTTACTACCTACTATATTAAACTATATTAAAAAACTAACCAATGTAAATTTTTCGGCTCGCTTGTTGCCTAGCAATAAGTCATTGACGCTCACCGGAAGTTCCGTTTTATTTTACAGTGATAATAGATGTCCACGGGCTGCAGTGACCACTCAACATGAGATGAACTTTAAGCTCGTTAACTGCTTAATTGCTTCAATTACACACGCTTTCGTATTTCCGCCATTTTTACTGCAAATGGAATGAGAAAAGTGTACACAATTTGATCGTTAACTATAATAGTAAACATGGTTTTATAATTCAATACAAAATGTGTACTAGAATACATAACCGTTATTGAGTAAACATTCGTCAAAGGATACTCACCGTAACTTGTTATGACCTTTGTCAATCATTAAATTTTACTTGATCAAATTAGCTGAGTAACATGCAATTCACCTGATTGTAAATGTTCACTGAAACTGGACATCTTCAGCCAACTCCATATACCTACTTAGAACAGTGGCTCTATCTGCAGCCGATCATCATAGGCTACCACTCCAGATATTTAACGTAGCCCAAAGTCTCCTCGTATGTAAGGCAACTGGCCTCCGAAACAAGTCAACCAATGCGCAAGAACTACTTCACGCTATAGGTGTAACGATGATATTTCCAACTACATTGATTAACCACTTTTTTATAGCTACGTGTGGCAGTAATATGTTTATCAGTACTTTAAAATGACTTATTATTCTAGTGTGTATAAAATTGAACCTCTGTTCAATAAGTTTTCTTTGAGAGCGCAATGCATCTGCAACGTTTAAAATAATTAAAGAATTCACTCCATGTGCACTTAAATAGCGAAAATAATTACCGGTTCTACAGTTTGCACACGTTTAGCGGTATAACCTAGTTATACATTCGTTTAATGCCGACAACCATTTGAATTCTGTAAATAAATTAATCAGCAAAATATGTCTAATTTTAGCTACGTAGTCTATGTACCTTTCCCTTTGAGACGTTACAAGGACTCGTGTTTTTTTATTGTTTAAAAGTGATATATGGGGCATTTCACGCCAAGCGGACAACCAAAAAAAAGTGAGGTCGTGAATTTTGTTTATATTCTGGTCAGTT
>DWPV01006451.1:0-11521 GCA_018251915.1 Urbanus proteus proteus
CTCATATTGGGCATTATTTAAACTGCCCGGGCATTGTGTATAATGACCAATTAATCACTCGGTCCATAACATATATACTTAATCTTTACTTTTTTTTTAATTTCAGGTAATTCACAATCTTGGCGAAGTACAAGAAGTGATTTGCTGGTGGAGACATATGTAGATGTAAGTACTAACAGTTAATTATTCAAATGTCTATTTTTTGTCTTAATGCTTTACAATCTTGGTCTATAATAATTGTTATTTCGTCAATGAAAATAGTACTTGTTTTTGTCCAAAATACTCTAAAAACGTATTTAATAGCCATATGCCAGTGAACAGCTGATCTTGGAGGTGTAATTATGATATAGTGCTGTTATTGTACAAGCTCCAACAGTCACTAGACCGTGACGTCACGCTTCGCTGTTGCTCTTATAAGATACTATCGCGTACTAGTATAGCTTACTGACTTATATTTGTAACTGTGGAAGTAGTTACTGATTTTGCCGATCGATGTAATACTAATAACGGTTTCTAATATCCCACCGTATGGGCAGAAGTGGTGGTAGGTTTTATGGAAGTATTAGAACATTGTGAAGATAGCAAAAGTTACCTACACAGAATATTTTGACTAAGCGACTTTTATGAACAGTCTGTGACATTTAGAAGCATGAGTATATACTCAATTATATAATTTACAGGAAGCTATTCAAGTCCGTCTAGTTACCTAGGTTTCTAAAATTAAATAAAATAATAATGGAAAACAGTATGTAGTAAGTAGAAATAATAGTCGGAACAGTTACAACAATCTATGCATGCATATCCGTAGATAGCATATAAAAGATCTGAGTTTTATCGTTTACCACAATAGTAAAAAATAATGGCTTTAAGAATATATTAATGTCATTTTAATGTGAGAAAGTCAATACATTTATTTTAATTAGCAATATATTATATTCCTAAATGGAAAGGAACAATACAATCACACGATGAAAGGAACATAAACTTTTGAGAGTTTAAGATTGTGCAGACAAAAATAAACCGCTGCGAATAAGAAGTTGTGTATTGCAAGCACGTGCTCTGTGGTCCGTGACTTTTTAATTATTTTAGACAAATGTATGTTATTCCAATAATTTGTAGTACTTTTTGTGCTTTTGAAAATAACGACGACAAATCTGTATAATATGTAACTATGTGTAGCAAACTTATTTCAGTAACTTTTCATCGCTAAGTTTTGTTTTATAGAGTACTAGTTGATACCGCGGTTTCACCCGCGTATGAAAATTAATAAGCAATACTTGTTTAAACATAACTGAAAGCCCGCTCTCCCGCGAAGGAGGGAGAATGGGAATAGTGGAGCGCGCGCTAATACTTTAAAAAAATAAAGTAGCCTATGTTGCGCCTTAAACCTTCAGCTATCTTCCAGTAGAAGATTACCTCGACCTAACAGACAGACAGACAGACCAAAAAATGCATTTTTGTTATAGAGTAAAAAAATGTTATTTTGAAATCACAAACAGACACTTCAATTTTATTTATTTGTAATGATAGTTTCTGAAGTATTTTCTTAAGTTCTTACTTAGTTCTTTGACCTAGCTTTTCTAGTTTATTGCTAGTCTGCCTGGGCGCACATGATTTAGAAATAACTTTTAATTAATTGGAACTTGCTTTGTCTGGCATTTCGACACAATACTTAGAATTTTCGATTGTTTAATTAAATATCTACAGTTGTCTACCATGTGAAGAGTATGTGAGCGGTATTTTGTATTTATTTACCTATTATATAATAATTTTCTTACTATAGTTTAATTTTTATTATATTTGTTTTAGCGTATTCGTTTTCTTTATAATGTTACTTAATATTAATGACGACATTTAGATATTAAAACGATTTCTAAAACAGTTAAAAACAGCTGGAATTGGTCAAAAAGGTTAATTCTAATAGACTTAAGTACTAATACTTTTACTACTACCAACTAAAATAAAGCTTTTCAATAATATGTGAAGTAAAATAATTCCACTCGTAACGTATTGCAGGCACGTTCGCGCTCCGCGGACACTTTTAATTAATTCGGACAAATGTCCCGTCCGAAACTCACCGTGCGGGGCTTTCGGACACATTAGTCTTTCATTAATTTTCGATTTTACACTATTAATTTTAAATGCAAAAATTATTCTTCAACAGTATGTAGAGTTTTATAAATTGAACGTTTAATGGTGGATATTTCTTTTATATTTTACTTCACAATTATGCGCTGCAATTTATTTTAAAAGAGATTAAAATAACAACAAACGGTAATCTTATTATTAAATAATGTAAGTCCAATATAATTAAAACTAAAGAGAAATTATTTCCAATTAAAAAGCAATATAAATACCTTAATTGGCGTAATATTTCACGCAGCGAAAGCAGAACCCATTAATCTTTGTTCGAATAAAATTATTTCAATACCATTGTGTTTTAAAATCTGCAATAAAATAATATTTCCATGTTATCACTCTTTCATTAAAATTGGAATACGAATAGCGTTCATTTGTTTTATTTCGATGTTAATTACCGCCGGCGCTATATTGTCTGCTTGCCTTCACTCAACTCCGTACGCCTTTATTAGAGGTATACCTATATTAAAAATATTATACGTTTCAGCTAACTTTATAGACTGATTAATTACTTTTAGGCAGGAAATTGTAGAATCTGGGTAACGTACTCTACAAATTGTATTAAAAAATGGAAATGATTCAAATCGTGAGACCTGCAACGAATGAATCAAAAAGTTTTTACATTTTGTCAGATATTGAATGACACAGCAATATAGATTTTTACTAAGATCTTAGTATGAATAATACACACAGTACATTAAGTAGTTAGAACCAGCAGTTGCAGTTTAATCCAGATGAACCACATCTTTTTCAGTCTAATAACAGCAGTGGCAAGCGTAGTTGTGTTATGATTTGAAGGATGTGGCAAAAGTGATGCAAGTTTCATACTTGGCGTTCAGAAATTGTAATGCATCCGTGAGACCTGAAGTGAGACTGATTTTATCTGGGGTGGACTACAGACTACAGATGCCCATTTACTACCAGGTAATGTAGTTTACTCCCGTTTGCTTTTCTATATTATATTCTATTTTTTGTCAATTAATTGAAATCCTTGTCTTAAAATCTTCACAAATTTCGTTGAATACGATGATACATATATTACGCGGGACTTGAAAGTTAATTAGAATATGGTATTAGATTACCCGAACGATCTAATTAAGTTAATTAAATAAGATAGCTTTACCGAAATGGGGTCTTATTAGATGGAGAATGAAGATAATGGGTGTCTCGTGTCTTGCGCCCTCTTGTAGCAATATATTATGTTTTATGTAATAACAAATGGGCATGCGGCCCACAGATGCGACCCATCTGGTGTTAAGTGGTTACTGAAAATGGGTGGCTGGAACTAATACCCAAAAGCATAGGAATTTCATGACTGCATGTTTGTGGGTTTGTTGTGGCGAGTTAACAACGATGTTAATATATGGAGATTTAAATATCTTTGTGTATAAAAGGTTTTGTGTATAAGTATGCCTTAGCAATATAGTATTTAGAATAAATAAACTTGCGACTTAGGGGTTATTGAAATAGACATTAGGCGTTTGGTGCTCGTACGAGTATGTTTTATGTAAGTTAAATACAAATACATTAATACACATATATATTTTATTTTTTTATAAATACAAATACCTACATAATCACAAACTTTGCTTGCAGAGACAATAAAAAAATAAACTATGGACTTACCTATACCAATAATAAAATATTAGGGATATATATTGTTTAAGAGATGTTCAATTTCTTATATCAGATAGTATTAAAGCAAAAGATGACTCGACTTACATCCGAAACGAATTTTACACGAACAAGCCGTAACGTTTTGTTCATGTCCGTTGTTGGCTTCGAGTCAAAACTAGGTAGCGGCAATATTGTTTCACGGTGGCACAAAATTGTACTAGGTATCTACTACACCAGAAAGAACTATACTAATACTAGGCTACACTTTAAAACTAGTAGAATGAATAAGGATCGATAGGGAGGTATCACTGCCACAGATAATATACATAACGTGAAATAGTTTCTGCATTTTAGTGGCAGGCGTATTGGCTGGCTAAAGTAGCCTATATTACGCCTTAGAGTTTCAGCTATCTTCCAATAGGAGTCCCATCAAAATCGGCCCAGCCGTTTAGATGACACGGGCAATACCGGCATTGAACCTCAAAAGTGGGAACGTATCCGTAAAGAATTTCATGTAGCACCCCTGTTCTATACAGAGTTGGATATTAGTAGATACACATGGACGGTAGTGATTACTTCTCAAGCTAGGTGAACTGCATGGCCGTTTGCTAATTCCCTTTCCTAAAAACGGACGAACAAATTATGAGTCTCTCGATAGGCGTACATAAAAAGTTATTCACAGACCACACCACTTAGTATTTATGGTAAGTCCCTACGGTGCGTTTTATTTACCCTTTCCATACTTCGGTGGTCGACGCATCGCTACATAAAAATAAATTTCAGAGTATGTCTGTTCCATCTTATCGAATATTGCCTGTTTCCTAAGCATATATACCTACGAAGCAGTTTTAGTCTTGAATATTTTGAACAGTTGCATTTGAGTAAGACGAATAAAAATAAAAAAGTATTGAATAAATTATGACGCATCTCTCTCTTTTAAACACAGGTTAAGCCTAGAATATCGGATTTTTGGTGTAAAAATTTAAATAACATATTGTATGAAGCCCACAAGCAAAGCCGCGTGGAAGCTTGTATAAAATATAGTGCGGGTATATCTTTGGTATCAAATAAATGAGTCCGTCCTGTTTGATTCATGCGAATGGGGAACGGGAAATAGCCGGCAACGAATAAAACAAATTCAACTACGAACTATACCTATAGGGCCTATTCACTGCGAGTTCGGGCGAAGCACTGTTCACCAAAATTGGTGCGAATTTTCTGCCGTGAAACATGGGGTTTTCGACACGGGAATCATTCGAAATCAAGATATAAATTTAGGTTTCAAAATGCAATAGGTATTGATTTTTAAAAAGATCATAAATAGATTTTTTAAATTGGTTAAATAAAAAACAGAAAATCTCAGTAATTGCATAGGTATATACGAGTATTTTTGCATTTGGGAGACCTATGTTCAGCAGTGGATTAATATAATAATTAATATGGGCTGAAGATAGATAGAAGATGGCATATACATTAAATTAACCTAAAAATCGATCGTACATAATCGATATCAGGTCCCAAACTGAAAAGCAATTATTTATAAGCGACATTAGATGTTAACAGGAACTCGTTAATCTCGTATCAATTTTTAATTGAAACAGTTTTGTTTCAGCAAAAACAGTTATATTTTTATAATTAATTGTATGACACAAATAAATCGATACATTCAGGATTTATACAAAGCTGCGTGCAATTTATCGCCTCACCAGTATTGTATGCATGAATAAAACGTTAGTGCATTTTTTACTAACTGGGAGTCTGTATAATTAAAGGCTTCAGCCACAACAGCTTTATATTTTTTAGCCTTTTATTTTGAGTTATCAGTTTGTTTTTTTTTTGTGCTATTAGTGAATTTTAGCCATATATTTAAAAATATAATGTCTACGTTGGTAATGAACGATAAATGGGGTGAGTATCCCGGATTGCGCGGAAAATCAGTGTTAATTTTTTTTAATATTTAAAATTAAAATCACAACTGAACTTTCTTGGTTATTGAGTTATAGAGTATTTAGTTAGAGGGTTACACTGTCACGAGAAAAGGAGAAATTAAACTTAAAAAAAAAACTTTTGTGTCTGTCGGAAAAATATCATCGGGCGTGATCAAATGCTTCGATGCGATCGAATGCGTGATCGATCTTAGCTTTATTCTGAATGAATTTTACAACACATAATGGTTAAAATACATATCCGAATCTAACCTATAACTTTACAGTTTCGCGATGAAATAAACTTTAGTGTAAAAATAGATTTAAGTCCAATAGTGCTCTATAGGAAACCGGCAACTAATAAGTATTATTTTACTTACAAAAACGACTTTTACTTTTAAGGAGGATCAACATTAAATTTGTAATCAATTTTAGTTTTTATATATACGTTACGGTAGTTTTGTGAAACTGCGTGTTTTTGTTAAAATTTCACTTTAAGTAATTATAGTCAACTTATTATCGTCCCAAAGCTGGGCTTGGGTGGAAGTGCGAATTGGTAGATTTTATAGACTTTAGAGATCTTTTTAGGAACTCTCAGGTGTGCAGGTTTCCTCACAATGTTTTCTTTAACCGTTAAAGCAATTGATAATTTAACTCTAATACGCAGATAAATTACAGGTGGATTTGAACTTGCCTGGGATTTGAACCTCGGATATCCCGATTGAGAGGCTATCACTGCTCTTTGGGCAATATTTATAGCTAACGTACCTACCTAGCATAACTTTGATAATAAGGGTGTGTACGAAAAAAAAATTTTAGGTCCTAAAACAAATTAAATTCGATTGACTTTTTGACAATAAAATGAAATAAAAGCCCAAAACAATTTGAAAACACTTTGAAGCAAACGCCACACGCAAAATGTGCGGTTGAAAATGTACTGTCGCATCCCTTTGTGAACGCGTTCAAATTTACATGTTGGCAATAACTTGAATTTATTTCAGCGAACACTTGTAAATAAAGATCGGAATACAGCTAACCTCAAATCTCTTTGTGCGGCGTGATCTGGTTTTATGAATCGTTTCATATTTGTTTCAATGAGAAACGTTATTTAGATGCAGAGTCGCAATATACGATATATCTCAGTGGTTTTTGTCGTGCGATATTAACTTGACATATAAAATTTGTTATTATTGTTATAATAGCAAATGCGATGTCCATTATGGTAAGTGGCGCTGCCGCCCATTGTCGTTTATTGTCAACCTAAGATTTACCTAAGTTTGGCCACTAAAGAGGACCACGAGGAAGTATCTCTCTTCAAAAACCCTTAAAAGCAGAACACAGAGGCGATTAAAATTGCTTCTATTTTATTCAATAATATATCAGAAGAATTTAAAAAATTCAATATTAAGTTTCGTGAAAATTATTTCAAAATTACTTATTCAATTAAGCTACTTATTAAACAATTTGAGGAGCAACCAAACCGACTTGAAGATTATTGTAATAGACAAAAGATACCTATCTATTTAATTATAATTTGATTATCGTTAAGATAATACATATTGTGAATGAAGCTTCACCGACCACTTAGCATTCTCTTTACGTAATTCAAGTGTGGTAAGCCACATATTTAGCACCTTCATAACTTTCATAATATTATGACTTAGACACTTTCTCTTTAACACTTACTTGTGCAATGATTGCATTTTTGTAAAATTGTTCTTCTAACGTCGCAAAAATATTTTAATGTTTTTCTCCATTGTGCTGATTTCTTTAAGGTACCTACGTACCTACATTAATAAATACCAATTGGTGTAAATATCCATGTGGTTCACAATATTACTGACATTCAGACTGACGGATTGCATAAATAATCGTTCATAGCTAAGAAACTTCAATAAATATTGAAATATATATACGTTTTGAAACTTGAGCCGAACCAATACAACGGGGCATAGACAACACGTTATTGCGTGGCATCGCGACACCTGTATCAGACATCCGACGTGCTCTAAAGCGCATACAGAGAACAGTTGATAGTCTGCCTGAAATTGAAATTCAAGACAAAGCAAAAGAGATATTCGCCCTTTGCATATGTTTGTAGGCTTACAATAAATAGTAAGTATTTATTTGTTGTTAGTTGTTGCCCGCGACTTCATATACACATACTTTAATACAAGATAATCCAATCGTTAATCCCCTTAGGGGCGAAACGTCCAAAAATCCTTTCTCAATGTATGACCACATCATAAAATGAACTTTATGTCTAAAAAAGTAACTAACGAAAGTGTTTGTTATGAAATCTGAACTGAACCAATACAGCCGGGACAGACAACACGTTATTGCGTGGAATTCCGACACCTGTATCAGACGTGTTCTAAAGCGTTTATAGTCTGCCTGAAATTGAAATTAAAGACAATACAATAGCAAACCGTCCACTACCTTACGTAGGCTTACAATAAATATTTATTTGTTTGTTACCAATTGCAGCTCGCAACTTCATAAACACAGACTGTAATATAAGATATTCTAATCGTTTAACCCCTCAGGGGCGGAACATCCAAAAAATCTTTCTCAGTGGATGACTAAATCATAAAATTAACCTATTGGTAAAAAAAGACTAAAGTGTTGTTTATGAAACCTGAACCGAACCAATATAGCGAGGCATAGACAACTCGTTATTGCGTGGCATCGTGACACCTGTATCAGACATCCGACGTGCTCTAAAGCGCATACAGAGAACACTTGATTGTCTGGGTTGCGTTTGAAATTGAAATTGAAATGGCGAAACAAAAATGGTCACTTGTAATGTCCATACTCGTAGATGAAATCAATAGTACATATTCAATTATAAAAAGAAACGTCTTTAACTCACTTGCAATACTTTATTGCATTCATGGATCCAGGATTTTGGTTTGGACCCTATTAGGGTCAACGTATAAAAAGGATTCTATAGTACCTGCAATCGCATATATTTAACACCTGTTAGATTAGTTTTTCTCGATATACTAAAACCTAAATCGCAGAGATGCTTATAGTTCAACCCCTTATTAGATTCGTTCTCGTAGGTACCTACTTAGAATCTGTAGTTCCAATATCAGCTATTGTTCACAGCAATGCTCACTAATCGTCTTAGTGGGTGTATAGAAATTAGCCATTGCTAGGACAGAGATTATAGTCCTGTTATATTGATTCAAACGTATCTATGTACTAGATTACTAGTATGTATTGTTTTACTATACGTAGGTCATTCTATGTTAGTTAGGTGTACAAGCTACTGTTCCTTGTGGTACCTACTTGTCTCTTTACAACGTAGGTATTTATGCATTCGATATCTATACGAGTACCTATAGTTATAAGCACGTAGATCTCGTTATTATTTATTCACAAAATTTTAGTTTGAGGGTGGTAAAATTATTTGTAATTGGACTCCGAAAGGGTTACAGGTAGTAAGTACAATCAAATCTTAGCAGTTTCAAGCACAGAAGGGTGTTGTAATGGAGACTCTCCTCGTCATTACAAATTCTAAAAGGTATAACACTAAATTATTAATTGCTTTATTGATATTTAACTTATATTAACTTCAATCTCATGATAATAAATGTAACTTAAGATAAGTTAAGAAATGTAACTTAAGATCGCATTATACTATGAAAATAGTATAAAATAAACGAGCCGTTTGTTTTATGTTTAGTGGTCACTGAATTTGTATTATGAAAACTCATTAAAATATTTACTAGCACTAATTACAACGGTAATGAAATACAAACCACAAAAACAGAAATCATTGCATTAAATATAATCTGATATTTAAAACCGAATATGCCATGTGGTAGAATGAGTATGGTTCGATCGGGGAGATACCACCACGGTAAACGGCTCACTAACAATGAAGGGCTCAATAACATCTCAGGGGTAAACACAAACACATCTGTGGCCCCAAGTCTGTGATCATATTTGAGGATTCTAGAGTTGATTACTAATGTCCATGGACGGCAGTGGCCACTTTGCGGCCGTGGTTATCAGGTAGTCTGCATGCTCGTTTGCTATTTATCTATACAAATAAATAAAATTGAAGTGTCTGTTTGTGATTTCAAAATAACATTTTTTTACTCAATGTATATAAAAGTATACACGACACCTATAACAGCAATGCAGTTAAATAATTTTCTGTCTGTCTGTTTGGATGAAGTTATCTTCTAACAGTTGAATCGATTTTAACGTGACTTTCACTGGAAAATAGTTAAAGATCTAAGGAGTAACATACTATTTTACGAGCTCTGGGTATTACTATGATTAAATACGTGTGCGTTTTTATTTCTTTAACGAGGGTGAAACCGCGGGGATCAGCTAGTGTAATATATAAAAAAATCTTAGTCCTCAGACTAAGTACAGTAATTGACTTCAGATACAATCCCTGTTCTGTATGAAGTTGGTTACAGATGGGCGGCAGAAACTTATCACTTACTTGATAGACAGCATGTTCATTTGTTAAATCCTATTAGGTAAGTAAAATAGACCTTAACGTAATTATACCGACGCATTTATAAAAGATTTTTTTAGTTTCGTAATTCTGATTTATAACAAGGCCCCTAGGTGAGGAAATTAATTCGAGTTGTAATTAAATTTCATCAGTAAAACTCGATTCGAAGTTTCCTTTAATTTGATCACGACAAAACAAGAAATAGGCGCTGCGAGAGACAATCGAACTTTTATTAATTATAAAATCCGCTGTAAATGTTTTAAGACTTTAAATCATACTAATTAGTTTTTTAGCTTTATTTTATTATTATTTTTTAGCTTTTATACTTTCTACGCTATCCCCACTAGAATTTTCTTTGCATCATGGGTGCCTTGTATACACAAAGACGTATAAAGAAATTTATAGACCTAGAACAGAAAACAATATTCATATAGATATTTGTCTGACCGGGTATCGAACCCGGAAACCAATGCGTCAGCCCGGCATGATAACCGCTTCGCCACGCGCGTCATCAATAGCTTTGTGATAACGTATGTTTTATGTGAAAATTGTTAGTGGTAGAAACCTTTGTCATACGAATACTCAAGGCACTATTGTTACTTATATTTCTGCGTAATATCAGTACCTGTTTCGTTCTGCTTTGACGAGTATAATTGCTTTGAAGGCAATCCATTTACTCAGAACTTCATCACTACCAACCTCAGCTAAAACGGCCAGGCAGGCATGTAAATGATGAATTTAGATTTCTGTTCTGGGTCTGGGTGTTTGTGTATTCGTGTATCTGTGTGTCCAGGGCACCTACGACACAGGAGAAAATCCTACTGTGGGGCTATGAGTGTCGAAAGCTTTATTTACATTATTTATTTTCAATACCTGAAAAAATAATGGTTAAACTTTTATATGCACTGAATATAAAAATGTTACTTTGAAGTCACAAACAGACACCTAAATTTTATTTATTTGTATAGATTATAACAAAAACAATCTTTGAATATGGTTATAGTTTGTTATTTTCCTATCCATAAAACCGGGTATTAGGGAAACCCTAAAGGATAATGTAAGTTCAATTAAAGTAATATTGAGGAAACGTATCTACAGTAATACCAACAATGAGTACTTAAAATAAAATATCGCCAGTTATAACATGCAATCACTTTATATCGGGAAAGCTTTTGGAATTCTAAAACCTATGATTTTTATTCTCGTAGTATTTTAGTGCATTGGTTTGTAGTAATACAAATGCCTAATATTAATATCGTTTTAAGAAGATTGCTTTATTATATATGAAAGATTATTTTTTAATAAATAACTTTATTTTTAACCGTAGCGTAGCGTGATATCATGTAGCACATAAAAATGT
>DWPV01006452.1:0-11519 GCA_018251915.1 Urbanus proteus proteus
ATCATAGTCTTTCATTTAATCTCTGGACTTCAAAATCCTTCTCTTCTGATTTACCAAGCCAAATATACTTGTAGATCAAACCAGCAAGCCCGCCGCCAATCATTGGCCCCACCCAGTATATCCAATGTCCATTCCACGTCCATGTCCACAATGCAGGTGCGAATGACCTCGCTGGGTTCATACTGGCCCCAGTCAACGGTCCTCCGACAATCGACAGCCCAGCAATGGTCAAACCAAACTTTATAGGGTTCGAGTCCTGTTTGTCGTCGTTCACTGGATCCCATACAGCGCAATTGATAAAACCAAGCGCAGCTGACAGGAATACTTCTATAATAAGAGCCTGATAAATATAATGATTAGGGTGAGGCTGCGTAGTGCACACGCCGTCTGCCACCATCTCCACAGGAGTAACTCCGAGCAAAATTCCGTACCCTGCTATGGCACCGAGGACCTGAGCAATAACGTATGCTATTCCCAGAACTATGGACATTTTGCCCCATAAAACAGCAGTAAACGTCACCGATGGGTTCATATGTGCTCCAGAAATGTGCCCGAATGATTGAATATTAAATAGGACCATTAATCCAAACCCAAAAGGAGAATACATCGGTGGATGTGGACTAATACCATCTATGGGTATACAAGACATACATCCAAGTAGGAGCAAAAACATAGTAGATACAAACTCGGCCAGTATAGGCTTCCAGTTTAGGGCACACCATGTTGCGACTCCCTTTTTCTTCACCTCGATGTTCTCGACGACGGTAACAAACTGGGAACTCGGCGGCACTGTCATTTTTTGCACCATTTAAACGAATTGTTTTTCAAATAAACACAAGTCACTGTAAACCGAGGTTATTAACCTCTAAACGTATTTGTTAGAATTTTGTCATTATTTTTGTGCATAAATAAAACACAATTAAAGGTCGACGACTAAACACTGAGGTGTAGTTAGACTCTTACGGTAATACGTTTCGCGAACACGTCTGCTCCTCGGTGCAGTCTAACAAAATATTGATGTCTCTCTGTGAGACGAATACAAGTTCTCTGAATATAAATAAAGATATGCTACCGTTATCTCGTATTAAAGCCTAGTATTAAACGGATTTCTGCGTACATACATTTATTTTTTCAGTGTTTGAATAAACAGATTTTTTACTAACTACTTACGTTTAAAACAAATGTTTACACAAATTTATGGTCTAGAATATTTCAAAAACATTAAAATGTTCCGAGTACAAGAATTTATGGACGGATTATATTAAGTGAAAGTGAGAATAAATTTATTGAATTGTTGACTGCGATATTCAACAAAAAGAAAGGTTATTATTTCTACAAACGTGTTTCATTTCCTGTTCTTACGGTATAGGTGCATTTATTTATTTATTTTTTATTAAATCCACAGATCTCAATTTACACATATATGTATAAATCGTTTGAGATATTATTTATTAATTAACCAGATAAAATTTTAGATTAACATTTTATTTAAAAGTTTTCCCATTACATTTAAATTTTCTATATTTAAAAAAAACATATACATATATTATATAAAAGTAAACATTTAAGCGAAAACTTTAAAACAAATGGGGATATCTGTTTTAATCTAATTAATTTAAGTGTACTAAATCCTTAATTTAAGCATAATCTACCTTATCGATTGACAGGGCGGTGCACTCAATCAAAAATGAATTAACAATTACGTCAATTGTCGATTGTTTATATATTTTTACGTTTCAAATGCAATTACGGATACGGATAAAAAGATGACCCATAAAAACGTAAACCTGTTATGACTGAACGAGTTGTTATCGATATAATCCTCTTCTCTAAAAACAAATGACTTTCTTTGTAAAACAAGTATTTCGAAATATATTTTTTTTGCGATAAAAGCGATAGGAGAAGGAGGAAAACAATGACGACGAAGCTATAACGAGTTTATTAACAATGCAGACGAATCTAAATTTAAAACTAATTAATAGTATCGCTCTGAACATACAAACATTGTACCGAATAGTATTTTCACAACTTTTAACATCGTAAAAAGTGTTTTGTACTCGTATAGAAAGAATAATGAATCAATTTAAAGATGAAATGAAAATAAAAATGTATAGTTTTTATGAATCGGGAAGTTATGTGTAATTTATAGTTTTTTGTGTATTTTATATCCAACCAAGCCATCTATTTTATTTTTCTTATAAGAAGATGAATCAATTGTTTATTTATCAAATGTCACACTGTAATTGATGATTTCATTAGTTGATCAGTTACTACTACTACTTTACATGTAAGTATTAATTATTTATTTAAATTAATGTCGTATTTAATTAAAGACATTTAATGGTCTTTAACACCAGTCACAAATAACATTATCCTTATACAGGAGTCACCTCTGAACCATTCGCTCACTTTGCACAATGACTTGGTGTTTCGAATATAACACATCATCCTTAAACTTATATTATTTAAGTAGTAATTTCCTATGACGTCCTCAAATTATGTGAAGGGTATCAAACATAGCTATTATAGTGTGTTACATTATAGTGTTTCAATTTTAAAGAAGTTCTCAGTCCTCAGGGGCAGCAACGCATCTGTAGTCAACGTCCGGTAGGATCTTGATCTTATCTGGGGTTGATTACAAACAACTGTCGTTTAGTTGGGTCCATCAGGCGGACGGCATGCTCGTTTGCTACTTCGAATATATAAATTCGTTAAAATTTTAGGTCTAATTACTAAACAACGTTTTTGTCTCTATAAATGTTAATATAGTGATTTGCCAAGTTAAGTTGAAATCGTATCAGCATTGAGTCCATTAATTAACAATCGCGTTAATTCAAGAATTCATGCTTATTTTCTCTTTCGAACATAAAACCAGTCACTATTCAGTCAATATTTTTTGATTAAATGAAGATTGTAACTAAGTTATTTGTTGTGTCAATCATTGTATTCGTTATTAAGTATATATCGTTAGATTACTTTATAAATTCCACATAAACAATAATAAAAACTAAAACGTTTAACAATATTGTTATTTGGCCGAAATGGATGTGAAAGTGGTGCCTCCAAAGTCGAATCACATAGGGACCTACCAATTTTAGTCATGATGATACAGCGATATTGATTGGACGTCTGACATACATAGATACTCCTTTAAATTAAAACTACACAACATAATCACAGTCTTAATATTTAAGATATCAGAAATTAAAAATCTGATATAAGTAGCATTTGAAAATGACAGTGTATGTAGCCACTGACCATTATTTATTACGTCACATTTTTAATCAACTTCCCGAGCTGAAACCGTTAATTTGTAAAACGTCGATCGCAAGGCGCTTGTAGTAAGAAAATGGTTAGAAAAAAATAAGAAGGAAAATGTTGAAATGGCCGCGATAAATTGCGTGTTAAAATCTAAGGAAGGGCGACAGAACTTGTTCGTGTCTAATCCAAGCCATTTACTATGATCCTAGTTGGGAAAAGTGTCTGGCTGATTAATTACAACGCGGGTTTCAGCGGGAATGCCCATTTATTATCTATAGCTCTTCCCGTCCTAGAGTTGAGATTTCTAATGCAGTTAGGTTTAAAGCTTTATTTATATCCAGCTAAGGCGAATGTTTTTAGTACTTTAGTCTTTGCATTTATTTATTTTTGTAACTATAACATTGTAGGTATACGTATGACTGTAATATGCCGAGTGAAAATTAATATACCTAATTACGTTTGTATAGTGCGTATACTCGTAACGCTTTATAACATAAAAAATGGTTTCGATACTTGAATAAATATTATCCGTTAATAAATTTTAATGTGTAAGTAAGTATAGGTATATTATATAAATCAAAAGTAACGATAACTACCAAAAATGGGATTGCTTCTTCTTCTGGATAAAAATACTTTTAAGTCATACCATTGTTTCTTTTACACACATACATTCATTCATTTTTTGTTTACCTACTTTAAGATGTTTCTGATCTTAAAAAATGTATTCGCCTATTGACAGACATTTATTTAAAAGTTAATAATAATGTACTTGCTTACCCAGTTTTACCTACATAAAATTGTTATAGTTTAGCGGAACGTTAGCGATATACCGTAAAAATACTAAAATATCTATTTAAAGTGAATAACCTGATATGAACTTATTAAGTTAGCGACATAAGGTTACTGCTTCGCTAAGCATATTTTCCTGGCACTTTAAACCACTCAAGACCCGTCAGAGTTTGATAGAGTACCTAATGCAGCTGACAGGTATGTTTAAAAATATATATAAAGCGTTTTAAACAAATATCTACTCGTAATTGCTAGTTTATTACATGATACGCTGCTATAGGTAAGTATAGAAGAGACAATCGAAATAAACAGACAAAATCTGTTTTTAAACTGTATATACACTAATATAAGAATTCTAAATCATAGTAATTGTTAGGTTTTGGCTAATCCGAGAATCGAAACCGAGCTATACATGCAGTTACTTGCCATAACAACCATTACGTCTTTTGTTTTATGCAACCCTTTTTTGTCTTATTTGTGAGTTTCTCCCTACGAGCGGGAAAAGCCTGATAAAAAATATACACAATTTTATTGCGTATACTGTTGTATATGACTATGTTTAATATAATAACATTGTTGAATGTTTGCCTGTGTGATGTGTGCCTGTCACATGTCTAATGAAATACCTATGTTCAATTCGTGAAGATATTCGTCGTTATGCTTCTCTGTAACTTCACTAAAGTATGTCAATTTAACTTGAAATACAGTTTAGACTGAACTAACTAGATATTATTAATGTTCGGGAACGCTAATTATAAATTATTATTCATATCATACAAGGTCGCTGAATGACTCTGTCTGTCAATTAACCTGTTTGTCTGAGCTTTTGTACGTACTCCGATATATTGTTTTTCACTATTATAGTTATCGTAACCCATCACTGTTCCATTGATGAGCACTGGGCTTCTCTCAAAATAAGAAATGTTTGGGCATCACCAATATATCTATGGGCATCACCAAGGGCATCATCCGCTTGAATATTATATATTTGTAGACGTCACTTTTGACAAACTGTATTATCCCATTTTATGTAAAATGTTAGCAAGACGAGACCATATGGCTTTCACTGTCAGATCGTATGTAGAGCCAAGCTTCTTACTTTACACCTAACCCTCTAAGCCCTAACTTAACAATTTTACACCTTAATCAAAATATGTGGCTTGGTCGTTTAATTACTCCAAGAATTATCGTATAACAGAAAAATAATGAATTGTGTTTTTATCTTACTCCCGTGTGACGTTAGCGAAATGACTAAACAACATAAGTTAGGAATTAAGGAATATTGAATTAGATATTTGGCTCTACATAAGATTTACTGTTTTAACTTTTACAAATAAATTTATTTAAATGTACATCACAGGCAGAGTGACATACAATATGTAAATCGACCTACTGACCGCTCGCGACTGAAATCTGCGTCGTTTTTGAGGTCAATTAAATACATGACTGTAGTTATAACTTACCTTCCACTACAGTGCATGTAATGTGCAATACAATATATAACAGATGTTATACTACTTACGTACAGTGTATAAAGCATTTTATAGTAAGCGGTCATACATTTAATTGACATTCGAACTATAAATAGAATAGAACTAAATAGAAATAAATAAAAATAGAACAGAATAGAAGAGAACTAAATAAAAATCAGAATTGTATTTTATTATGTAAAAGGTGGTAGAACTCTATGTGGTTCGACTCCAGAGGCAGAGGCCTTTTCTATTTCTGCCTTATAACAGCAGTGTTAAACACTCCTGTATTCTGGTCTGAAGGGTGTGGTAAAGGAGACATACTTATCCGAGGCGTTCCTACTCGGTCCTTAGGGGTGGCAACTCATCTGTGGTCAACTTTAGTTAGTACTTTGAACTATCTGGGGTTGATTACAAATGTCCATGGGCGGCAGTGGCCACATACGATCAGATTGACTGCATGCTCGTTTGCTACTTCGAATCTATACAAAAAGTTAAATAATGTCTACCTATGTCTAATGTAAAGTAAGATATCAAATATAATTGAACATACCCTTACCGTGTTCTTTTCTATTAAGAACATAAATTTTGAATTTTATTTTAGTTCAATAAAAATCTTTAAATCTCTAAATATCCTGAATACTGTCTAAGTAATGCAATACAATAGACGGTAATTAATACATTGTCACTGTTTTAATTAGATAATCGTGAGAAACTACTTTTTATTTTCTTTTTATCCTGTATACAAATAAGGCCAACGAAACAAAAAATACAATTAATAGAGTTGACCGGGGACGATAATAATTACTTAACACGTTATTATTATAAATAAGGTAAATTACAAACAAATACTTTATTTTATATGTTAAACGCATCGATATTTTGATTTGATTTTGTGAAATCTAAAATATTGGTACTAATTCGAGGTATTCCAATCTTCAGTGTTAAACACATCGGTGTTTTAGTTTGATTTTTGTATAATCGTAAACAAACTAATCCGAGGTAATCCAACTTTAAGGGTAACAATGCTTCTGTAGACGACGTAACTTAGAACTTCTAATCTTATCTAATCTGAGGTTGATTAGAGATTTCCATGAAAGTCAGTGGCCAGTTACCATTAGAAAAATAAAAAAAAATACTACCTTAATAATTCTCATGAATACATATATTATTTAAAATCAGAAATCCTCTAGGTTTAATCCGTATGCTCTTGCACTGAAAACAAATACCCAATCAAAACTTTGGCTGCGGATATAAATTAGAGATGAATTCAATGCACGTCCGAAACTCCGATAGGAATAGTGAAATACAGCAAGGTTTTAAGAACAAGAAATAATTGATGCAACAAACAGCAGCAATGAGCAAATATTGCTTTTTATATCTGTTATTGAGAACGAATTACACACAAATAGAAAGAAAGAACAAAATATTTATTCCCCTTTCTTTCCTTACAAATAAACATGTTATTTTCATTTAATATTTATTATAAATGAAGTATAATTTCGAGAGAAAATAATTAATCCAGAACATATTACATTTTAATCTAAAACTACATTTTATCTTTTTCTATTTTGCGTCTCACTGTTTTAGCTTAAACTCGTATGATCCGTTTTACATTTCGTCATAATAAAAGAATGTTATACACATATCCTCTTAAAGAAAGACAAGTGTAAATAGAGGTACTTCTAGTATGCGAAACATAGTTTTCAGAGCACGAAAAACATTGCATGCACGTTCGCGAACTACTGATATACAGTACACAGATGGAATTTGTAGGAATGTCCGCTGTGTGAAAATAAAAAGCGAACAAGTGCGTGTTCACGTGGTGCAAATGGTTCCGTAGACAGTATAAAAACAACTTTATCATTCGAAAATAATGTAAATTTCTGTTTCGCGGAATATCTTAAAAACACTCATTTACGAGTATGTTATCAGTGTAACTGAAATGTTGCGACACAATCTCTCTCAGGAGTGGCAGCGCATCTGGCTTATGATAAAACCTGATCTATAAAGAGTTATTCACAGATATTTTTGAGCGGCAGTGACCACTTGCTCACAGGTACCTATACCGCAAGCTCAATAAAGTGATTATTCAAATATAGGTACTCACAGCTTTTCCGCTACAATTATTAGACGTCAAGGTGAAGACTGTTGAAGTGTAGGTTCACTCATGTATGTACAACTTAACGAAGAACTCTAGTATTATTTGGTGTTTATAAATGTGTTTAGTTCAGGCTAGGTCAGTTTTTTATTGTCTATTTTAATAAAAATCTAAGAATATTTTACAACTCACTGCTACAAAACAATGTATTACATAAATATAGATAAAGCAATCTTGAGATCTGAAAGCATTCGTATCTGCATTCGTGATCTTATCTGAGTATGTTAAGTTTGAAATGTTGAAGTCTATAGAATTATTGATTATAGTTTTGTTTATTTAAACAAGATAGTATTGTCATTTAACACCCTATGACATTAGGTATTTGCTTCACTTATCGTCTTTATTATATTGTCTGTGTTGTAACTTTAGATTACCGATAACGTCAAATAATAAAGATAATTATCCTTTGAGATCGAGGTCAATAGTAGAAAAAGATCTCATTTAAATGCCTGATTAGTGTTCAGTGATCAAAATTTTTGGACATCACTCTTCTCTAGTCATCAAATTATACTACACTACTATCGAATTATTTGCAGTATAACGGCTTCCTTCTTTTATTTTTTACTTAAATTTTAATACGCAAATAACCATATAAACAAAATGTACGGATAAAAGCCATTTATTAATATTAAAGAGACAATTAAAATAAAATAAAATTTATAATTAATATAAGTTAAAAAAGGTAAAAAAACTACATAATTATATTTTAATATTAAATATAAAAACTGCATGTAAAATGTACGGATTGTAGACAATATTTACTTAGAAACACATACCTGTAGTTCGCCTCGTCTTAGTGCGGTCTAGCAAACTTTTGCCGAAAACATATGACAGTACTTTAATAACTAAAAAAGTTTTATTGCTTTTAAAAAGTACTTCGATGTGATGAATTACAAGAATTCGAGTAATAAATTACAATCATAAAAATCGCCATTTCCGGCAAACTACAAGTTCTATCGAAAAAAATTACAATAATGGGAACAAGCTAACAAGTAATGATTTAACAAGTACAAGTTTGAAACCTATTCTATTTTTTTCTGTTTCTATTACGTTTTCTATTCATCCCTTTACGTTCGTAAACTGACAAATGCACAAGTAACCCATATATTTACTGAATTACATGCGCAGTGTTATATTCAACAATACCTACTGCTGAAATATTCTGGGTGTATTTAATTAGCAAGCGAAATAGCTAAAAGGTGTACTGTGTTTGAAAAGCAACAAAGAGTTACTGGAGCTAAGGTGTGCAGAATGTAAACAATGTGCTGCCAACAGAGTGCAGTCGCGTCAGCTTTTAGGGTCTCCCCATACTTATCACACGAAATCTGCTTGAACCGGTCAGAAAACGTAAGCGATGTTATTTGCCCAGCGTCATGTATCTCTCCATCGTTCCATCTCAGTCCTCAGGGGTAGCAACGCATCTTGTGGTCAACCCCAGGTATGACCGTGATCATATCTGGGGTTGATTACAAATGTCCATGGGCGGCAGTGGCCACTGACCATCAGGTGGACTGCAAGCTCGTTTGCTACTCAGATGCTATAAAAAAAGGTTTCTGAAAATATACTTATTAGGATGTTACGATAAAAACTATTTACGACTACGGCGCGTATTTAATAACACGAACAACTCAAAACAGCACGTGCGTGTATAAAACAAGTAATGGTGAAGCTACGTAATAATATTTCCGACGCGAGAAACATTCTCAACTCGTCGGCTATCTTTCCTGAATTCATCGGAGAATAGTCCAGCCGGGAAATGGATTGTAAATCTTTATGAGATGTCTTATAATTCACGCGGTTACAAACATCTGAGATTTCTGTACCCGCAGCACCTTTATGAAACGTAACGGTTCATCACACATACGAACTGGGACGCCGATGGGCTTTATCAAACAGACGTTTATGGGAATATGACAATTTATCGTCGCACTGATGATCATGGCACAAAATAAGAATGAGTTCGTCCATAACATAATCTACTATAGCATTTTCGGGTATATAGGTTTTGTTGCATGTTTTTCACCCTTAAAGTAAGTAATAATTAGGTAATTATAAATAGACAAAAAAAGAAATTAAATTGATGGGGTTTGCTCATCTGTAGCAGATTTTGAACTCCAGCGTGTTATGAATGTAACTATTGTTTAAATATGACAGATCGAGTCTACCCAGATATTTGTACAGTGTCTAATCTATAAAAGCACATAAATTTCATCAAATTGCATATAAATATAATTTTGGTTATCTTCCATGTATTATTTTAGTTACATAGCGCAGTTTAAAAATTTAGAAGTTTAGAAAAACGAGCGTTTATTCCGCCTGTGTGACGGTACTCTAAGAGTTAATACGTTAGCCGTATTTCATCCATTCTCCACTGTTATAAAATACCACACTTGTTACCAAATGACTGGTTTTCAGAAATATTATTTTAATCGTAGAGCGTGCGTAAAACAGACATCAAAGAGAAATGTCTCGTGCCTACATTTTATTATAATAAAGATGTTTATAGGTAAGTAACAAAATAACAGAAAGGAACATTTATAGCTTATGGAAATGTTCAAATCAACGTAATTTTCACGTGCTTATTATTAGAAGCGTTTTAATTTTATGTTTTTGATGAAATAGATGATTAGTGTGTTCCAATTTTTGCAAATCTGAGAAATGAATTACTATATTTAGAGTTGAGTTAGCTTGAAAGTTGTGACCCAGGAATTTTTGGACTGATTTTCATACTAACGCTAATTAAAATTACTCCATTACTGTATTTGTAAAAACGTACATTCAAAAAATACCTACACTATAAAATAAAGTTCTATCATACACTGTTCATTTATTTCTTTGTTTTAATTACCGTTCAGAATCGTAGAGGCGCGCGCTCAACAGTACCTTTCTATTTGATCTGCTAATTGACCTGAAACCGTGACCGCAAATCATCTGAATGCATTGAAGAGAAATGAAAACATATCTTAAATTCTACTGGTGAAGAGATAAGAATTGTAAATACTAGCTGATGCATGCGGTTTCACCTGCATTTAACAAGTAAAAAGGTATACATATTTTAACATATGTGATACCCACCTGTCCCGCGACGTTACGCGCATGCGCGTGGATTCTACGCTATTGCATTATTCAAAAATTAAAGTATTCTAAGTTACGCCTGAGACCTTCAGCTATCTTGCAGTGAAAGTTTTGTCAAAATCGGTTCAGCCGTTAAGAAGATTACCTCCAAAAAGACAGACAGACAAAAAAATATCTATTTTAATTTAAGGTATCGTGTATACTTTTATATGCATTGAGTAAAAAGTTGTTACTTTGAAATCACAAACAGACACTTCAACTTCATTTATTTGTATAGATGAAAATTGTGCAAGAGTTCATACACGTGACTCGTTCATAACGAACGTGCGTACAGTGATCGATCACAACCTGTCAGTTGTTTGTCAGAAGTGTTTAACAATATGTCATGTATTTGAAGTATTAAATGTAAAATCGCCTGAATAAATTCGAAAGGCAGAATCTATCGCTGAGTTAACTAACATTTATTGCCTTGCCTTGCCTGCCATGTATGTTGTCTTTTGTCGCAAATGGAATGTGGCTTTGTACTTATACAGCCTTTAAGCGACTGTCAAGTATACGTCAATCAAAAATAAACTATTATTCATAAATTTAATCATCTTCATATATAAATATATCTTCATAAAATCAAGATAAACTTTTTTTTTATAACATGTGAGTAGCAAACGAGCTTGCAGTCCACCGGATGGAAAGTGGCCGCTGCCGCCCATGGACATTTGTAATCAACCCCAGATATGATCACGGTCATACCTGGGGTTGACCACAGA
>DWPV01006453.1:0-11519 GCA_018251915.1 Urbanus proteus proteus
AGACAGACAGACAGACAGACAGACAGACAGACAGACAGACAGAGTTACTTTCGCATTTATAATATTAGTAGGGATCAGCATAAATGCACATTATAATATTACTGACTTTGGGTAGGTATCTATTCGTAATTATAGTGAACTAAGTTTATTATTAGAAGACTGTATCCGATCTTTATTATTAGTTTGAATACCCTTTACCACTTGACATTATACCACCTTGTGGTAATAAATAATAGACATCGCAGATATAATTTACACATACTTATGTTATTAACCAAGTTAATAACCAAAGATCAAACTCGGCACAAATACTATATGGGCTAGTTACCTCTGGAGTTCCAGAGGTACCATTTCACACTTATTCCTGAATTATAACATGGTTAAGCGCTACTGCGTTTTGGTTTGATGGGCGTGCCCAGAAAGACCCTAACATGAGGCATTCCAATTTGCTTCTCAGACGTAGCATTATATCTACAGTCATAGCTAGCATTTGAATCTTATGTAAAGTTAACTGTAGGTAGATGATTTACTAAGTATATATATATAAGTATGGTTCTACTAGGGAGGCACCATAACACTTATTTCTACCATGGATCCGGTCTTGTGTTTCAGTGCAATGGTGGTGTTTGCTGGCGCTTTCTTGGTCCTCGGAAGTGGCAAAGCATCTTTGATCAAGATCCCTGTTTTGTATTGAGTTACTTACAGGCGTTCATTTGCAGCAGGTAGTGGTTCGTGACCTGCAGATTTGGTAACTATTCCTATATTATAAAATCCCCTGGTTCGAAGGTGTGTCTTGAAGTGTTGTTCAGCGACAGTTGCACGGGCGGCCGGCGGCGGAGGCTCGCACGGTATTTATCGTCCGCCCGCGCGGCCCGCGGCGCCGCCACGCCTCGCAGATGCGGACTGCACTGTCAAAATAATTACCTGTGCACATTATACCACTCTGACGGTGTACAGTTCTATAGAAGTTGAAGAGGACCTTGCTCACAAAGGTACCGTAGCTATAGTGTAGTTGTCAAAATAGTAAAAAATAACAGAAAGTAATGGATTAGTCCTCAGGGATAGCAACTCACCTACGGCCGACTATAAGTAAGACTGTATTTTTTTTTTAGTCAGTTTTTGTCAGATACAAATCTGATGTTGATTTTAGATGTCTATTTGTAGCAGTGGTGACCATAATTTGAACTGCACGCTTGTTTGGTATCTCCAATATAAAAACGCCAGGCTCTACTGCTTCTGGTATCCAGCGTAATGAATCACCGACGTTTTCATTATTTGAAATCATCAATGATGCAGAAGTTGCATATTTAGTACAAAATAATTAATTTTAAATAATACACAAAAGGTTCAAATAATACCTATGTCAAATAATAACAAGGTGGTTCGACTTCGGTGACACCATCGCCACACCAATTTTTACCTAATAACTGCAGCCTTAATCACTGCTATGTTCTGGCTTAAAGGATGTTGTAAGGGGACATACTTATACGAGGCGTTCCAATTTAGTCCTCAGGGGTTTACGCATTAACAACGCAACGCATTTACCATTGACCAACCTCAAGTAAGGTTTAGTTCTTATCGGGGGTTGATTACAAATGTCCATGGGTGACAGTAACCATCAGATGGACAACAAGCTGGGTTGCTTCTCCTATAATATAAATATCTGCTTGTAGAGCGTGTGTACACAGCCTAAAGTATAGGAGGGCCGAGCGCGTGAAATACAGTCCGATCACATTGCCCGCCATTATAATGAGATGTTATTTATTGAACAATCCCGTAACTAATCATTGTGGGTGAATGTTTAGAAATAAATAATTTTCGGAAAATTTTGTTACTATTTTTAAGGTTTTGTGGTAGGTACCACGACCACATCTATTTCTACCATAACAACAGTGTTAAGCATTGCTATATTAGGTTTGTAGGTGTGTAGGTTTTAAAGGTGGTAGAACTCTATGTGGTTCGACTCCGGCGGCACCACCAGCACACCTATTTCTGCCTTATAACAGCAGTGTTAAGTACTGCTGTGATCTGGTCTGAAGGGTGTGGTTAGGGACACATACTTATCCGAGGCGTTCCAGCTCAATCCTCATTGTTAGCAACGCATCTGTGGTCTACCTCAGGTAGGACCTTGATCTTATCTGGGGTTGATTACAGATATCACTGGGCGGCAGTGGCCATTTACCATCATGTGGACTGCATGCTCGTTTGCTACTTCAATCATATAAAAAAATGTAATATGGCAGTGATATTAATCCGAGGCACTCCAACTCAGTCTCCAGGTGCAACACACCTGTGGCTGAGTTCAGATAGGAGTTCTCTTTTTAATCTACGCCTTAATTTATACATACTCGTATTTTGTAAGAAGGCAACACATTGTGACCGACCTCAGGTAGCATTTTTATCTTATCGGGGGTTGATTACAGATGATAGGTAGCAGTGGCCACTTACATTCAGGTGACGATTTGCTACTTCTATAATATAGGTACCTATATAAAAAGTACGTACATATAAAAATTATAAATTGGGAACTGAACTGAAAATGGGTCTTTTTAAAAAAGGATTTCGTTATAGTTCGCCAATTTAACCAGTCCACAGTGAGTTTATTATTTACATTATAATTTGTTTTAAGTACTATGACCTTTTCAATAATTTGAATGCAAACTCAAGTACATCTTGAGAGGAGGAACGCTGACGTCACAAATAAGCTCGCACGCAACACGCCCCTCTCAGATAGCGCTAACGAGAGTGTTATCCACCATCTGGGTTATTCTATGGGATATGTAATATAACTTAGCAGATTTGTGGGCTCTGAATAGCAGTACTCTCTCTCTTGTTAAGGAAGTTGTAGGAGATGACTCAGGGACGAAATCATGGAGATGAGCAGCGGTGCTTTCCTGTGAAACATCGGCAAATACTGCGGTCCCTGCGACCCCTGGCAGCGCCTGTGTGTGAAATCTATAATGCGCTTCTTTTCTCTCGATAAGTTGGTAAAATAGGAAAAGGTCTTTAATAGAATTTAATAGTCTTTAAATTTAATACCTAGTCTTTAAATAGAATTAAAATGTAGGTATGTCTAATATTATTTATTGTTAAAACAAGAAAAAGTTTAACTACCTACTTTTTATAAATAATTAAAGATAATTATATTTTTAATAAATAATCTAGTTGTCTGCATCACTCGACGGATATACTAAGAAGAAAATATATGTATTAATAAGGAGAATATTTATCAAAACTTTGTAGGTAAAATAGCTTACGCTAACTAAGCTGATACTACTTACTATAATTAAAGCTTACTATAATTAAAGCTGCAAACCGTAGCCTCAGAGCTCGCTTATAGATACACCATCAATACCTCGTAGCTCACATTAACACCTCGGGTCTGGTTGGATCTATACGCACATTAACAGAATGGGTATTACACATTAACCTAAAATAATACAAATTTCATAAACAGATATGAAAGGTAAAACGAGTATGGCTCGATTGGGGAGGTACCACCGTCACACCTATTTTGGCGGAAGGGTGATGATTTCCGCTCACTTACTTATATGAAGTAGCCATCTTACTCCTTAGAACTACTAAATAGCTAATAGAAACTTAAATACATAAGTTGGACATATATGTAAATAATATACTTACCTATTATTACTTTTACCAGCGGATCAAAATACAAGATATTTATGATGATTTATTAACTGTATTAATAAACTACACTTCATCTAGATACGTTATACAATGTAGTTAAATTCGGCTTAAGTAACTACCGCTAAATATTAATAAAAAATGAAGTTAATCATATTTACGACAAATCACTTCCCGTCATAACACAAGTAGGGTTCTAATAAGGTAGAAACATTGATATAGAAGTCATTACTGGAACGTGCAATGTAAAAGATTAGTACGCTCAAACATGTTGATGTAACGACGAAAATCGTATCAGACACTTCTGGTTAACTTAGTAAATCTCAATTTACTTTTTAAACATTTACATAATCCGTATATTGTGATTAAAAAACCGTTTAAAATATTTTTCTAAACAGGTATTTTTTACAATTTCGTTTATTTATTGATACGTTAATAAAAATACGAGCAAAATGATTCAGGTATGATATGATTATGTTGAACATAATTTTGTTACCTTTAGGTAGGTACGTTATTTCACTTACGAGTATAGCCTCAATCCGCGACAAAAATACTTACGAATTGTTACTACATAAATACAGAAGTTTTCATGCTTATGCCTACCTATGTCTTAATAATGCTATTGCTATAGGACTTTAAATAATTAATCTTACATTACACACTTGCTTTGCTTTGAAAATCAAACGCTTCTAGTAACAATAAGTTCTTGTCCCCAAAAGAAAACAACAACGTCACTATGCTTTGAAAAAAGTAATGAGAATAACACAGAAATTAAATTGAGGCAATTATAAATGAAGTAAAAAATGTTTGGCAAGCTGCATTGTGTGCCGCCTATAGGATGTTGGATGATTGAGATTACGGTCGGCTCTAGCGTTAAGTGGAAGAGATCTATACATACAAATAATTGGAATGTTTGTTTTCATAGTAACACTTTCTTAAGGAATTCCTGTCATGTCAAACACCAGAACGACAATTGAAATTGGTAAATAGTAGGCCGGGGATTGAACGAGGTATTGAGTAGGTAATCCATTTCTTTAATGCAAATGTCTTAAGATATTTTTACTCAGCAATGACCACTGGAGTCAGATTTTTGTAATCAATCCCATATAGAATTGAGGGCCTAACCGAAGATGGCATAAGATGCTTTTCTACCTTTGAGAAGTAAAATGGATCGTCGTAGCTGCCACATATATTTCAAAGTACAATAAAGCAACGTTCAGTTGTTATAAGGCAGAAGTAAGCGAGTCTTGTGTCTCATTGCTGGAGTCACTTCATAACCTGGAGTCCAATTCCAATGCGATGTATAGAAAAAATACATGCTTATAATAACTAGTTCTAAACTCAGATCAACAAAAAAAGACCGTGTATCGATTCGAATAAACGCGAGCAATGAACAAATTGACAATGACTGAGAAGATTAAATATTTTAGCAACACGCTCGGATTCCCATACCAGTCGTGGGGCGTCCAAAACAACAAACAGGCAATACCCATTCACAAAACCTATTATGTTAATTTAAAACACATCAGAGGTGATAACATCAGGCCCGTTCACACCACACCTCCCGAAACAATAGTTAATAAGATGATTTATATCGATTCAAAGATAGGTACGTTCGACACGTCTAACATCGCTTTAGCATAATCTCGATTTAGGATCGAGTGCTATATCGATCCATACAGATGTTATGAAGAGAATACGGCGCCCGTTTGTAGATGAATTGCATCCTTCACTGGAGCTATCGCTCGTTTTGGTTTTATTTTGAAGCGTTCAAATAAGGAGTTTGAAACGGAAATCTCTAGGATTGATCCTTGAAAGATGACTTTTAAAATAAATAAATGACTAACTAATATGTAATTAACTAATTTTTATGTAATTAAATAATATTACTAATATTTTATTGCTCTCACTGGCTTCTGCCCGCGGCTTCGACGCCTTAAATTACATACTATTTACATATTACTCAGTAACCTATACGATGCAGAGTAAACAAATATTATAAGTTTTTTAATTAATTTAATTCAAATTTTGCAAAGTTTTCTAACACTTGTATCCAAAACAAATATTTATTGATGGTGTACCGTAGTTCCAATATTTCAATTCAGGGGGTTCAATACTCGGTTAGGCAAATAAAAGCATATTAAGATTAACTTAGACTGTTTTGTGGTTATAAGGCTGTTCAGTTCAGTAGGTTCATTAAATTATCAATTTAATTTATATGTCAATTTCCAGTTTAAAGTTCCAAATCAAAATCAAATTTGTCCCAATTATCACAATAACGTTAAAAGTTAAAGTGAAAAACACTTGACGGTGTAAAAATTTACATATCTCCCCGATAATGGAGGCTGAGGTGAATGCGAAGTTAGACTAATGGGCAAACGCTGAACCGGGAAGTAAAACTTTGCATTCGACATGCTAACTTAGAACAATAGATAAGTTGCACTATTTGTGGAGTGCCACTTTGGTCTTATAATAATTGTGTTAAACGCTGTGTTTGAATAGAGTGGTGTGGAGCGTGATGTATTCTTAGTGCTTAGGGGCAGCAACCCATCTATTTTAACTGGATATCATGAATGGCAGAAACTGCGTTCCACTACCACTGGGTATGAATATAAATTGAGAAGCAAATCATTTGCGGATGCATTATTATTTGTGCTCTATCACTACATAGTACAAAACAAAGTCGCTTTCCACTGTCCCTATATAGGTATGCGTAGATCTTTAAAAGAATGTAACGGATTTTGGTGCGGTATTTTAACAGATAAAGTGATTCAAGAGGAAGGTTTATATGTAACTAAACGCGTGCGAAGCCGTCGGCAAAAGCTAGTGTGTCAATATATCATACGTATGTAATATACATTTATGTTTGCTACTAAGTATACCTAGTAAGTACAGGAAAAAATATCTCGCTGTTCAATTAGAAATTTTGGAAATGAATGATAGTTTTATACAACCATACATCAATAAATTTCCATGCTATTTTTAGGTTGTAGGTAATGGTGTTTTCAAACAAATAATTACATTTCTGATATGCGGCGGACGTTGGTCTGTTGCTATTCTGGACCCTACTCAAGCTTGTACTCGTATGTTTATAAAATCAATTTTATTTACAAACATTTTCACTTGAGTTTTTAGAAACATCGCTTCAGTCGATAGAAAGTAATGAGTAATGACTTAGACAATAATGGTTAATTGATACCGATTGTATCGTGCACGGATTGCAGAAACGACAATGAGTCTCTGAGTCGTGGACTGACGTTACCGCCCAGAATGTGGCAATTAATTTGGTAAGAGTTGGTTATTTAGTCTAGCCGCACCATGACACGGGCGTTTCGCCTCGCCTATCGAGTTATTATAAAATAATGAAAGAACCGCCGCCCGCTGTGATCCACAATTGGGCTCCTTAGCTTGTGGGGAAGCCCGTTTAGCTATTTTAATTCTTAGTTTGTCTATGTACCAGTTTCGTAAGCCAGGGAACGTTCGAGCCTCACCGTTTCGCGGTTTCGATCTTCTATCTATACAAATAAATAAAAATGAGGTGTCCGTTTGTCCAAAATAACTAATTTTTATTTAATACATATGAAAGTATACACGATACCTACAAATAAAATTCTTTTTTTTTGTGTCTGCTGAGGTAATTCTTCTTCTTCTAAGCGGCTGGACAGATATTGAGAGGACTTTCACTTGAAGATAACTGAAAACCTAAGCCTTAAGCAGATGCTTTTTATATTTAAATAGAGTTTCATAATTTATTATACTTTGAATCATTATATTTTTTAATAAATACAATAATTTGTACAGATGTTATTTACAAATAAACACTACTTAAGCCTAAGTCTACTTGAGAACTTTTTTTAATTTTTGAAAAAGCATTAGCGTGCGCTTCACGCGTATCCGGCCGCCGTTGCCGGCGTTAATGTTAGTTGTTATTAGTTGTATGTGAGTCAACTATTACTTACGTTTATAGGTATGTCATGTTGAATTTCTGTAAGCACATATCAATATAACTTCACTCTAAGTGGAGCGAACGTATTTCTACCACTTCCCAGTTCACTTAGAGTGGAGTTAATCAAACCTATGTGCCTACAAATTTTTAAACGCGGGTGCAGCCGCGGGGTTCAGCTAGTTCAATCTATTTCAGCGATCAATTGGCGATGAAATTATTCACATCACGCACCGCCCACCGGCCATTAACCCCTTGTGTTACATTTTGATCCAATAATACGTAATTGAATCTAGATCAGGCAACTTGCCAGCAACTCATTTAATTATTGGGGCCTTTTTTCTAAATAGAGCGGTTTTGTAATTACATTTAATAAGGTATATTGTTATTGGGGTGATAATAATTAATTGTATGTACTGATTATTACTTATTAATTGGAAATGGGGTTATGTTAACTTATCGTACCTACTTTGTTTTATCATTCTATAGAAGGATTTTCTCCTGTGTCGTGGTTGCCATGGATACACATACACGAATACACAAACACCCAGATCAGGAACAGAAATCTAAATTCATCATTTAGATGTCTGTCTGGCCGGGAATCGAACCCGGGATCCATTGCGCGTCAGACCGATATAGTTAGTTACCGTTCCGCCACGCAGGTCGTCAAACAAAACAAAATTAAAAAAAAAAACATATTTATCTTAAAACCTTATGTCAGTACGTGTCAGTATTTCAGTCCATACCTTCATCCATACCTATCATTATCAATACTCCCTTTAGAAGACGTACCTATCTGAAACAAAAGTTTGTCCTGAAGTTTTGATAAGCTAACGTTGATCACACCAACAGAGGGCTCGTTACACCTTTAGGATGGTTACGTAGAGGGTAGCAGCAACCCAGCCGTGAAGATCCCGCGATATCAACCGCCCCACCACATGGCTCACATGTGTCCGGCGAGATTGCTATCACGTTCGCTTTCTGCCGTGTTACTTACTACTGACGAATCGTAATTAGTATGCGAAAGACAGCTGGGAATTAGGGTTATGAAGTTAGTCATGTTAATGTTTGATGTTTTTAGCTTTTAGCTGGTTTACTTTTAAAGACGTAACAAGTATCTAAGTACGAGACTTGTAATGTTATTAAAGCTATTGAACTGTTTTTTTCGATGGTGATATACAATTGACTCTAAATAACAAAAACTTGAATCAATCAATCTATGGAAAATAAGTAAAGATTTTCCTATGAATCTTGCATTTTAACACCTAATACAAAGCAGGGCTTAGTATAAAGTTCTATAGAAACTTAAGATACTAGTTATCAATTATCACTTTTGAAAATTATATATTTCTTAAAAAAAAATACATACCTATATCTTTAAACCATAACAAATTACTTAAATCATAACAAGGATCATTTAAGGAATTTTCTCCCGGACGCTCACACAAATTTTACAACCTAATACTTTACTTTTTACACTAATTTTGTCGAACTTAATTCTTTTACAAATAGTATTTAAGTTTCTCATTTTATATGACAATGTATTTTCATGCCTTATGAGAAATAAAGATTATTTAAACTGAACCTAATTCATGATGTTGTTTTAGTTAAATTGGACGATGGTACCACCTAATCAATTCAATGAAGGTTTTATTATCATTATTTCATTTTATCACATTATCGTCATTGAAAAAATACTAATAGGGTTTGAAATGTTGCCTTCCAATACTAGGCGCACATATATAATCGAAGTTATGTGCGTGTAAAAATTAATTACTATCTAAGCTTTAACGGTGCAGCGAACGGCGATGTAGCTTAAATTCACAACAAACATTAATTGCAAGTCAGTAGTTATTAAGAGCGAAGTTTCTAGATTCTAAGTATGAGTCACAGATGAGTCTCAAATTTGCCTAGGCGGTTTGGAGACGTAAAACGCATCGATCAACGTGAGCTTTAATCAATGAAGTTATGTCGGCCTCTTTGCGGGTTAACTAACCGAAGCAAACCGTCAGTTGCGAATGGATTGGATGCGGTATACTTTTTAATTTATAAAAGTAAGTTGTGTATTCGGAGTGGTTGCTACCTTAACTAAGTTATTTTAATATCGTCACTCCACAGCCGTCTTTGACTCTTTACATGACATCTAGGACGAAAACAGAACCTGGTATAAATGACAACGAACTTTCCCATCAAAAGGCGAATTAGCACATCAACTGTCATAATAAAAATAAAAAAATCGAACGAGTTAAACAGTATCAAAAGGGGTGTCACTATTTGTAATGTTCGTTCTTCGTGAAGTTAATCATTCATACAGTTAGAAATATTTGTTTCCTGGTCGATATTATTGTTTTTTTGAAACTTACTTCAGTGTTATGTACTAATATAATGTGGACAATACAATGGACATTTGTACACTTTACACAAAACAGACACGACTAACAAAACTTCCATTGGTGGATCCAAGCTTCTCAGTTCCAAGCTTCTCCCAAACGTACATCTAGGATTCACCTAATATAAACTAGTGAGCACACCAGTCAGCACAGTCCCCTATAATTAGATACAGGCGACTACGCATTTCGTAGCTTCTTGTTACCTTCGGCTCGCTACAAGGCTTGTCCCAGGTTTTTTGCTGAGTCAGCTCTTTCCAGCGATTGTTCGATCGGCATTGTCATGTCAATGTGCCCCCCTCCTCCCACCAGTTAATTACTTTTCATTAGACAATAACCGTGCGATGTTTAGGTCTTCGTTGTGAAATACGGATGCTTGTCTGTGGTATTTATGATACATGTATGTTATTATATGTTTATGAGTATGTTTGTAGGAGTACAGAGAAGACCCGTGTCCAACTGAGATTGGATGCAGTAAGATTACATTTATAGTATTGTTGTTTCAATGACTTTGTATAAACATTACTATTGCTATGCTATGAGTTTGTATGATATGGGTTTTTTGATTTAGAAAATAACGATGGATGGACAATATAGTGCATACATTATACATTTTTATAAAATACGGCGAGAGTAGCACTCGCCCGAACTGAGCCCAATGAGGCAACGCGCCCGGAGGACTCCGGATGGCGTTCCTTGCTGAGACCGTGGAGTTCTCCGTCGTCAATAAAAAAAACACTTTAATATCTACAGCTTCTTCCTATACCTACGTACTGTTTCTTCTGGATGAATAGGTGTGGTAAGGGAGACAATTAGTTCTCAGGGAAAACATAGCTGTGGCCACCCTCAGGCAGGACTAATCTTATCAGGGGTTGGCTACTGAGATCCACTTACCATCTTGTGGACTGCATGCTCGTTTGCTACCATGTTATTAGGTACACGTTTAACACGCTCTTTTAGGCAAATCACTGCAACATTGCATATCCGCTATACTTACATAAGGACCATAAGCCGATGTTATAAGGCCACGAAACAACCTAATGACGCTTGAAGCGAATGTTTCGTGGCCCTCGGGTTGGGGTGTAGGTAAAACGTACATGCCATTTTACTTGAACTACGAAGAGTTCTACCACCTACTCGTATATGTAGTAGGTTAGTATAAGTTAGAAATATTTAAAAGCGGCATGCATTATATGCATTAAATTCATGTAGTTCACAAATATCTTAGCATTGCTACATGTTTTGCTACAGACAGACAGTTTTGGTAGAACTCTATGGAGTTCGACTCCGGCGGCACCACCGCTACACCTATTTCTGTCTTATAACAGCAATGTTAATCACTGCTGTGTTCTGGTCTGAAAGGTGTGGTTAGAGAGACATACTTTTCCGAGGTGTTCCAGCTCAGTCCTCAGGGGTAGCAACGCATCTGTGGTCAACCTCAGGTAAGACTTTGATCTTATATAGGGTTGATTACAGATGTGTACCATGGGCAGCAGTTGCCACCTACCATCGGATGGACTGCATGCTCGTTTATTACTTCGATC
>DWPV01006454.1:0-11518 GCA_018251915.1 Urbanus proteus proteus
CTATTACAAAATAAGCTAAAGTTTCCTTAATTTTATGCAAACCAAAGCTAACTGGCAACACTGAAACGACAGTGGCGACTCCTTTCATTTCACAGAAAAGTTGGGTTGACTATAATGTCATAATATATATTGTTACTAAGGATAAAGAATTATGTTGATAATTTTGACTTATCATTTCTGTTGCTATGGCTAAGGTTTTTAGTTTACAAGTTGTTGGAGTACAATATGAAGTTGAACTGCATTTTACTAAAGATGTTTATCAGGTCAGAATGCTCATATAAACATGTAGGTCTGTAATGTAGTGGTTCAGAAATCAGTAGATAATTAAGACAACATTAGCTATATAAGTTTATAAATTAGATTAGTAACCTACTTGTGTTTGAAATAACAATTTAATTGTGCCTCATTTATAAATATATTAGCCTCATTAACATTTTAACAGAATATATGAATTATATTTCCTAGCAAAAATTTCATCATGCTGTAAAGTTGTTACTGAGATTAAAATTGTATACTGTATTTTCATTAACTGGCAATGTATAATACATACTATGTATTTAAGTTTACTAACTGCCTCTTTCCATTGCCAAATAGCATTTGTATTAGTTTATAATTGCATTATCATTGCAAGCCACAATGATGAAAACTCATTTTTAGGTTATATATTGATTAGCACTTTTACAAAATAACAGCAACAGCTGATGCAGGCAAAGTTAATGGTAGGCAATGTTGCACAAGAGATAAATACAGAAAGGGAAAATGGTATTAACACAAAATGTACATCATACATATTTAAATACAAAGAAACACATTATGTAAATTATTTTCTAACATTTAAGAAACTACATTAACAGCTTTAACCATATAATAGTTACTAGAAATCGAATTATGACTATTGTTTCCCTTCGCACAATCTCGTATACTAAGATAAATCGATTTTAATCAACACGCGAATGGCCATTGTACAATCTACGATTCCTAGTCGCATACGAAAAATAGTAATATGTAATTAATTAATTTTCTTGCTACAGGTAAATCTCGTTCGTTCAATTTTAAAATGTACCTATTAATATTGACAAAGCACTAAAATATGAAAACTTAAATCAAATACACGCTCTAAAAGAGATTTATTAAAATAAAAGTATGCTAAGCAATGCAGAGTAGTGGCATGGTGGATGATCAATTTTTTTTCCTAGATCACGCCCAAAGTACAATTTCTGCACCCTATGAGTCTTTAAATATGGATATTTCTACATACCTTAACTAAGATCACAAATAAATCTACCGGATTATTTCCTCAAGCTAAAATTCCAGAAACACCGATTTTGCGATTTAATAGCGTGAACAAAAGGCACAGCTCAATACTGCTCCAGCACACGGGAGAATTCTATCGAATGACGTTTGTTGAGAACGAAAAGTCTAGCAACAATCCCACACTACTGCGCAAGAAAGAGAGACAATGTGATAGTCCGACCAAATTACGTATTTTCGAGAAAATTCCGCAACGTTCCATTTCAAAAATATTTTTCCACGTAAAAATACATTTTTTACGTTATTTTTTATGAGATGAAAATAAATGTTTATCTGACTTCAAGTAACATATATTTATTTATTCAAAATTAAAAGAATAACATTTACTTTGAGTAACGTCTAATTGAAACTTAAAAGTCTTGTGCAAGCTTTTAAAGAATATGCGGACGACCTAATTTTATTTAGTCTATGGTATGAGAGAAGTGACAACTTTGACATACGTTATGTCACTTTGACATATGAAGTTAATATAGTCTATGAACGTTGATAACGTTCGTTTCGTTGATTTACTTCTGTAAATTGTGATATGATAACGTCAGTCTGACTAGCATATTGGTCAGTGGGTCTACTGGTTCCATTATTTTTGTCGCAGACATAGTACAGAAACGGTAGTGTGCGCAAGTGGTGCGAACTGAAGAATCAGTTTAGATAATTAATCGAAAGTGTAAATCCGTTTAATAAAAGCCATGGCAGAAAAACAATTAAAAAATAGAGTTTGCATCGTCGGCTCGGGAAACTGGTAAGGTTTCTTTACCATTAGTGTAATTAGATCACTTTTGTTTACCGTGATCGTGATATAGTATGCGATGACATAACATGTTGATACTAAAGTATTACAAGATTTGCGAGTGCTTAAGATTTTCCGAAGGTTTGACCTTGCAAAAATGTTGGATGTATTTTATTGAATTTCGCTTGTTATAAAAAATTGGAAACATTAAAAATAAATTATAAAAAATAACAATACTGCATTAAGTATATTTATAATTTACCGTTTTATCGTAGGGGTTCAGCAATAGCTAAAATAGTTGGGAAAAATGCTGCGCGCCTTCCTAACTTCGAAGATAGGGTCACTATGTGGGTGTTTGAAGAGATGATAGATGGAAAGAAATTAACAGAAATTATCAATGAAACCCATGAAAATGTGAAATATCTTCCCGGACATAAACTCCCAGAGAATATTGTAAGTAGAATATTTTTATAAATTTTCAATTTACCATTGTTAACATGAAATTTATTGACATAATTATTTATTACGAATATTTTTATAGCGGACAATTTTTTTATGCAATCATTGTCTTCGATTCTAATAAATCAAAATCAATCAAAATATATGTTCAGATTTCTTGTCTGATTTTTGTTATGAGCTAGTCATGATAATCAATGATTTGTTACCATGGCAATTCAGTAGTACAATTTTATTATTAATCTTACAAATTCCACTAGCATGTGGCATACAATTTTTTTCGCTAATTGCTGTTGGCACTTCAACACGTGCCAGACATGTGTGAATCTATTTTAGTCTTACTTCCTTACTAGTGCTTTGTTAGTGCCAATGTCACTCATTGCTCAATGGCTTCTTATGTAAAAGTCAATGAACATTTTTTTCATAAAAAACTATTCATCTTGCACTTCTAAAATTAATGTATGGATAACACTCATTAATTGTTGCATATTTACTTATTATTTTTATCGTGCCCAAATTGATATTCATAGTCATTTATAAATAGGATGGATAGGATGGTTTTTATTTATAAAAACTCCTAAGATAATGATTTTATCTATAATCAAACTTAAATTATCATTAACATAACGTCAACTACTTATGTAAATTATTTAATTTATTCATTCCTCCTATCGCTATCTTGTTAAGTTAAACAAAGTGACATGCCTCTGCAATGCAGTTTATGCAATGCACATTTGCAATATATTGATTTCTTACTATTTTACTGCCATAAACCCATAGAGAGTGAAATATAAACTGAAATCGGGACTAGCCTTAAAAGAGACATTGTTTTTATATATTTTTATGAATTTAATGAAGGTACTTTGAATATTGTTCATAGATTTACGCACTTTGACTAATTAATCATTGCATAGCTAAATGAATCATAGTTATTACTTTCAATGTCTTCAACTTCGTATGCGCGGAATTTAGGATCAAGTGTAAGGTGTTATATTTTTGCAGAGTAATCTGCATGCAGTTCCACTATTTAATAATTTCAACAATTCCTATATTAGAAACATTTAAATAATTTTGGCTAAAATGCTTAAATCAAGACTAGTCCCAATTGTGCCCGAAAGTCCTAAATATTTTTATATGCATTTGTAAACACTGAAAAACAAATGTAAATAACATTTACTAATTTTATTTGACAACCAAATTGGCTTAAAATATTTCTCGTTGTCTTGCTTGCTGTATGATGAAAGCAATTCTCAATAATTTCTATACTATAATAATTAGCCAATTTTGTTATTTTTAATTTTTCGGGTGTTTCTTCGGCTTGATCCTAATTTATGTGATTTTTAATCTACTTCTGAAGTATGTACAGTAAAACAAAAAGAATATTAATGCAGCTCAAAACATTTTCGAGTTTTAGCAAAACAGACAGGGCTGTTATAAAATATTACATACTCGTATGTCTAGGCCTAAATTTTAAGTTAGACCTCTAGAAATATATCGGTGAAAACCGCCTTCAATTCTATGCAGTAGTTTTTGAGTGACGCGAGTACAAACATAGAGACAGACAGAACGTCAGACAGACAAAAATTTAAAAAAATGTTTTTTTAGCTTTTGTTTTCCTTGGCTTTCGTTGGTAAACAATAAAGGACGTAATAACGTCTCGCATTTTTTGCTAATAATAATATTAATAAGGTATACTTAATTGTAATTATCACAAAAATCAAATAGATATTATTAATAAGATATAATTATTGATACCAACATTGTAAGCGTGACTCCAATAGAAATAAAAGGACGTATTTTTTGATTTCGTGTTTCCTCGTTTGTGTTCTATAACCTTGGATGTGGTACTTTTTCCACGTCTCGTAAAATTAAGCGCGAAATGTGCCATGCCAACTCTACCGCACCTACCAGTTATTCTAGTGTCATGAATTTGTTTAAAATATTCTTATTGATATCAAGGTCGCCGTTCCGGATCTCGTCGACGCCGCGAAGGACGCCGATCTTCTTATATTCGTGGTGCCCCATCAGTTTGTTCGAACTATCTGTTCTACACTCCTGGGTAAAATAAAGCCGACCGCAGCAGCTCTTTCCTTGATCAAGGTAAGAAAATGAGATTAATTTTACATAATTTTACCGTCTCACTATAACCGTCATAAGTTATAAGTACGTTTACTTGCTTATTAAATTTTACGTACCTACTTATTCTACTTAACAATGACAATGAGTGTTTGTATGACAAGATAATATTGTGGGTGTTGGTTTATAGAAGAATATTGTTGCTACAATTATACAATTATCCTCCGTTGATATCATCTACATGTACATGTGAAGTGAGTATTTATATTCGTGAATATAAATTAATAGCTGATCCTGGCGGTTTCACGCTCGTTAAAAAAGTAAAAAGGAATACACATCTAATCATAGGTAATCCTGCTCTTCCGCAACGACTGCCGCATGCGCGTAGAGAGCGGGCTAATGCTTTTGTTTAAAATTAAAGTGGTTTATGTTACGCCTTAGAGCTTCAGCTATATTCCAGTGAGTCTCGTCAAAATCGGTCCAGCAGAAAATTGTCTCAGCCAAACAGATAGCCAGACAGACAAAAATATTTTAATTGAAATTTATAGGATAAATTTTCAAAAACAAAAGAGACACTTAAATTTTATTTATTTGTATAGATGTTCAATATCTAAGTAGGTAATTAGGTACATAACAATTTTACAGGATTTCAGAATTGTTTTATATCCAAAAAATCTATGATCTCTAAATCTCGGTTGTCGACTGATAGTTAGCAGTCTAAACTATAAACCCAATCGTAAATGTACAAACATTCCAGATGTGAGCAGAATGAACGACCTTAGCGCGGTTTATATCAGGTGCAGTGGAACGGCTAACTAGCATTGCCAGTTCCCGATCTGTAGGGCAATTGTTCAATAAAGACCATGACAATTATTTCGTTTGTACCCGTTAATGAAACCATTCTAATTTAGTCACGTAACTTCGAGCTTGTAATTGATTTGGTGGTCGTAATATATTTATTATATAACTTTATATAAACACCGATGCACTTGGCAGGGCTTCGACATCGCAGAAGGTGGCGGCATTGACTTGATCTCGCATATCATCACGAGATGCCTGAAAATTCCGTGTGCAGTACTGATGGGTGCCAACATTGCTTCCGAGGTAACGCCTAAAGTGTGATACAAATTCACATCAAACCACGGCCACCGAATGTTGCATAACATGCGAAAGTTGTTTCTTAACCTTGCTCTTTATAAGTGGAATGTTATTATTGGTAACATTTTCTTTTGGTGGCAGTTTTTTTTAAAGTAAATTGTATTGTTGTTATTTTAAACATATTTAAAGTTCTGAAATAGAATATGGTAAAATATTATTGTCTTACGACTTCCCAGTTGACTCTATCTTTTAAGGTGATATAGCCAAAGGATTTATGCTTTGTGAATTATCCAAAATAAAATTTATTATGATAAAACTATCGCGATATTTGAAAAACTGGAAATATAAAATAATATTTTTCTTAAAACACTTACATTTAAATACACATATTCGTGTACAATGCGTACAGCCGAAATTAAAATAACTTAAATAAATATTTTAATTCCAGGAATATTTCCAAAAATGTACATACACAGACAGACATAAATGTAACGCTGGCCTTCACAGTGCTGAGTTGGATGACCTTTAATCAGCTTAAATTTTAGCGATAGCGTCGCGTACATACTAAAACACACCTCTGTAAACTTTTTCTTGTTCCTTTACTATTTTCGCCAGTTCTGGGTTTAACATACCTCGGGTATCGAGCGATTTTTTATTTTCTCTTTAACTATATAAAAGTGATATCAGAAGCAACAATTAAAATGCATGGATATTTTTTTCGCATCAATATTTTTATAAAAGTCCACAATACAGCTAACGGTTATGTTGATATATGTGTTGTTATGTTAATGTTACAAAATGTAAACATTGACTGTTGCAAAAGCAATTTAGAACTCGTTCAACATATTAGCACTCTATTGTAGAGACCCACGCGCATTATGAGCGCACGTCAAAATATCTCGTTTCAACGCAGACCTTGTGTTCATGTTGAAATTATGTATGTAACGTATATAGCCTTAAGGTATTTATACAATAAAGTATAGAAAGTACATCCAAAGTCCATACAGACAAATAACACAATTACAAGTTAAAAACTAACAAAATTAACAACAAGATATTACAATGAAAGGGAGACGCTGATATCAAGAGATTATTTTCGTTTTGCTATTAAACAATCCTATTACATATTTCTTAGGATAAAATATAAAAGCCTAACATAACAATAGTTAACTGATTAAAGTCATGCCAATACGATTCGACGATGTCTGACGCGCAATGGGTCCTGGGTTCCATTCCTGGCCAGACAGACATCTAAATGATGAATTTAAATTTGTGTTCTCGGTCTGGGTGTTTATGTATACGTGTATGTGTCCATGGCATCCACGACACAGGAGAAAATCCTACTGTGGGGCTACGAGTGTCGAAAGATTCTAATACGAATCCTTATTCAGGTAGCAGAAGAGAAGTTCTGCGAGACTACCATCGGGTGCCGTGATGTGATGCTAGCGCCGATGATGCGGGACATCATCCAGACGGATTACTTTAGAGTGGTCGTGGTAGACGATGAGGACGCCGTGGAAATCTGCGGAGCTTTGAAGGTACGTGATTGAAATAATAACCTAGTAGCTTCACAGGTTTGTTAGAAGATCCGAATAGGAAATGAGGAAGCAGCTAGAATGGTAAGTGGCCGGCACTGGATGTAAGTTATCCCAGATAATATCAGACTTATCTGTGGTTGGGCACAGATGCTACCCTTGAGGACTAAATTAAAACGCTTTGAAAACTATGAACGATACTGCCGCTACCATAATATGTTCAGCTGCAGTTTTTTTGGTTAGAATACGGTGGTAAGGGCCATACTTATACCGGCAAGGACAAAAAAAATGTGTTCATAATTTCAGTTATGTGTTAATTATAATTTTAATGACTGTTACTTGTACATGTAGTGATGTGTCTAATTACTTTTATTACATAAGTTTTTAAAATGTTTTTACTCCTTTAACCTTGTACATGCGCAATTACTCTGTAAAATAGTTCCTTCGATATAGTAAATAGTTGCGTTTTTCCTTCCTCTCTTAGCCATTTATACTACGGAATAGTTTTATTTCAAAGTTAATATCCTAGTCGTCGTGAGTCTATTACTATTCTACTGCTGGAAATAAGGCATCCTTTACATAGTGAGAGTGGTATAGATACCACCACACTGGCCAAGTGTGGATTAGCAGACTCATCCTTAAGAACAACTTAAAAGCATGATGTTTTCTGCCACTAAAGTGAATGATGATTATTTTTTAATTTTATTAGGTATTTAAGACGATTTAAGCGTTTTAACTGTGTTGACTGTTATACTTATAAAAGGTATATCAGTTACAAAACAGCAGTATAAATAAAATAGGTGGTTAATTAAATATAACGGAAAATATAAATTAACAACCGTAAAATGAAATTCAAATATAGTATAAAATTATCTTCGGTTTTAATAATAATGTAATAGTATAATAGGTATTAAAATATTGCAACTAACGTAAATGGCAAAGAAACAAAGTTCTAGTTTGAGACATTGAACAGCTGTATACATGTTGACTCATTGTTTTGTACTATGACCGACTGACAATAAACCGTGGGATGCATTCCACACGACACTATGTTCAAAGGTAAGTAGGGGTACCTTTATCATTTATCTGAATGTATATTTACAAGCGATAAAATCTATGATAAAACGTAGATTACAATATTACTAAAATTATCGTATACCTACCTACTATCAAGTCATTTACCCAAAACATGCCGACTCAAATCGATATCAATCTGCTTGATATTAAATAAATATAACGTATTAAGCGCAAGAAATAGTGTTTAATCAGAGAACTTATGTGTATTTTTAGCCGATTCAATGTTTTTAGATGTATATATTTGCATATTGCATTCGAGCTAATGTTGCTGGAAATAATTATTAATGGATAATCATTATCTCAGCAAAGATACTGTGAGTCTAAAGGTTAAATATTTGCCAATAACGATATCTTTGGGTAAACAAACATCAACAATGTATACTAAGATGTTAACACTAAATGTGAAGTAGGTACACTACATACAATAAGTATTTGTATCATGTTGGGTACGTATAATACGATCGTATTAAGGTCACTGCTAAATAATTTCCTTGTGACTTGAAAACTCAGCATTTTAATTAGGGGAGGAAAGAGGGGCACGTTATCCTTTGAGATTTTAAAGTTTATTAAAAAAATATCACTTTTACTTTCATGGCAAATACATTGTACGGGAATCCCTCTACGCCTTTAAAAAAAGATGTAGTAGTAGTAGGTAGTCATATTATAATTCTTTTCACTGCTAAGCCCAGCAGTAGGGCGGTTATGAATTGCGACTTGTTTTCTTTTAGATATCCGTAATTTATGTAAGTAACCAACGAAAATCTAAAAATAGTTACAGTATTATTTTTTTTAAAGCGCGTAATTAAATCGTATTTAAACGGTGCATTGACACGATAAAGTTGGAAATTTTTAATACCATGCGATAAAAATATGATGCAACTTGATAAGGTTTACTTCAAAGATACTTTAAAATTAATTTAGATATCGCATCGCGGAGTAAATGTGACACACAAAATGGCGCTTTTGGACCCGACAACGTGTCTATGGATGCTATAAGTTTAATAGTACTACAGATAACAGATAATTATTATTAGCTATTCAATTAATTATTCCAGAGTTCGAATATTATCTTTATTATTATTGCTATTAAATTTATTTTTAGTTGTATAGATAGTGTAGTAAATTAGGCATTTAATGCAACACCGGAGTATTATAAGTAGGTATAGAGTTACTCGTGTTTTTGTATTTAAAAAATCATGTCGGTTTGTTTCCTTGTACTACAATACACACAATACAAGAAGAATTAGTAGGCCGATTTGTGTCACTTCTATTATAGAGCTGCCACGGGTACGGAAGGCTGTTGTGCGGTATATACGTAAACTCTACGATGGATGTTGTTTCAAACTATAGATACCTACCTAGAGCAAATTACATAGTTATGAACTATTAACTATGTATTATGCGGCTACCTGAATTATAACTTACTAGTATTTACCCGCAGCTTCATGTACATTCACACATAGAGGCCGTAGGTAGGTTCTATCCCTCGGAAGTATTATCACTTTTCGGGATGAAAGGTACTTTATGTCCTTTCCAGACCCCCGACAATGTGTGTTCAAAATTTCATAACGATCGGTTGAGTAGTTGAAGCGTGAAGGCGTTACAAACAAACAAATAAAACATTCGCATTTATAATAATTAGGATAGTTCAGGTAGCTGCAATGATCGCAAGTGTAGCAAATGTTCCTATATAATTTAAATAATAGTCTTTAGTAGGTATAATCGCAATTTTTACTAGATTAAAAAAAATAAGCTCGACTATAGGACAAACACAGATTGAGTTTAAATATGTCCTACAGAACATCGTAGCAGTGGGCGCTGGTTTCGTGGACGGTCTCGGTTTCGGCGACAACACTAAGGCGGCGGTTATTCGACTGGGACTCATGGAGATGATCAAGTTCGTGGACGTGTTCTACCCGGGAAGCAAACTCAGCACCTTCTTCGAGTCGTGTGGCGTGGCTGATCTCATTACCACGTGCTATGGTGAGTTTGGTTCTATCTCTTTTTATCTCATTGCAAGGAAGAGAACCTTTCGCGTATTTCCTTTTTAATTTTTAATATTCTTTATTACACTGAATATTCACAATTTCTATACGGATTTCTTTAATAAAGTTATTGTTGGGGTTGTTCTGATCGCCCAATGAAAAGCATTTCATTTGGTTTTTATGTGTAGGTATCCACAACTACATGAAATGGGTGACTTTAGCATGTGTCTAGCCCGTATGACTTAGAATTACAGAGTTGGGGCATGAGAAAAGAAAATATTGTTTTATTTATATCACCAACATAATTATGTAATTCTCTACGTTCCCGTTTTTAACGTACTCGTAGAAAATTCTAGAAAAGCTTTTATGTAAATTAGACTTTCTAGTTTTTAAAATGTCAATGAAAAAAATGTCAAAAAATAATAAATTCGTTGATAAAAATCGTTGAGTATCACATAATAAATATAGCTATTAGCTACGTAACTCGAAGTACTATTAGCTAAACATTCATTAAACTCAAATCACCAAAGCCAATATTTTCCATCCGACTCTGAATGGAAACTATTCATCCTATGACTTGTAATTGCAACACAAATTAACGAACCATAACGTGTGATACTGCAATATGCTCGTTTGAATAAACATGAACATGCATTTAACGCTTGTCACTCTCGTTAATATGCCGCAGCGACTAGCGTTGCTACGAGTGTATGCCCTTTCACATGTAATTACCACAACGATACGACATCGTAGAGACTAGAGACAGAAAATAGGCAATCAGTATCATTAGTTCTACAGTCCAGACCCCTCTCTCCCCTTTATTATAGGTGGGAAAATATTTTCAGCGATTAGCCGACTATTCGATGGCTCCCAAGTAAACTATCCTATGTTAAAAAGTCAATTTTACAGGAGAGCAGTTTAAATTTATTTTCATGCACCATACCTTCAATATTAAGTTTATTTTATTTATTTTTTTACTTTAAAAATGTTTTTTATTCTAATTACCTTAAATGTAAAGATAAAAAACAATTAATAGTTTGAAAATATTTTTAAACTGCTCTCCTGTAAAATCGACTTTTTAGACGTACGATAGTCGGAAGCCATCGTATTGTTTTCGCCAAGCGCCGTTGTTAGACTTCGCCTTTAATAAAGATGTAGCTACGCCCGTGGCAACAACTTGTTTATCTGAAACTGACTCTGATTTTTCTTATGCGTCCTGTGATGAATCTCTTGACTCCTGTTTATTAAAAAAT
>DWPV01006455.1:0-11517 GCA_018251915.1 Urbanus proteus proteus
CCATTAGGGCAAGTGATAAATAAGTACATAATTATTTATATATTGTATATAGATCGTTTTTTTTGTAAATTTTAGTGTAAAATTAAACTAAATTATGTTCACATAATTATAATAATGCCTCATATAGTACATAAATCTTAAACAATTTTTCTCCGTCATCTTTAAAAGTAAGGGAATTTCTATAACATTTCAAGATGTTCTTTTCTTGCCTAGGTATACTTTACATTGCTATAATTGTTGTTGAAGATTTCTTAAAACCCTGACCTGACAATAAAACTTAGTATAATAATAACCCTATTAAGTCTATGATGTTTAGTTTGATTTTCAAATATTTACATGTCCTATTTACCTTCACAATCCGGCTGTATCCTCCCGTGTTTGTTGAAAACGAAATCAATATCAGCTATCATGTTAGTCGTTCCCAAGTGTCCAGCGTTGCAATGGTACACTTCAACGTACTTCGCCACTCCTGATCGGATCTGGTCTTCAATAGCGCTATCCACAAAGCAGGGACCAGCTGGGTCTAGGCCAGTAAGTCTGGCAATCCTTTGACCAGTTTCTCGAAAATAAGCCTCACTTGCATAACCAAGCATCTGACTTCCTAAACTGTGTCCAACGCCGTGAATCTTATCAGAGGAATATCCTGCCTTAGTAAGGTATGCTAGAAGTTTTCCTAACGCTTCACCAATGTAGGAAGAATACAAAACAGAACGCGAGTAACTCCCAAGTTTGTCTTCAGTTTCAAAAGTGTAAGCTGAATGATCCGCTATAATCAAATATACGTCAGTATTTTTGAAAGCTTGACGGACCCATTCTTCAATGTCTCGTTGTATGAAGCATTTATATCCTGGTACGAAAAATACAATCTTCCGATCTATATCATTAGCCTGAGGTATAATTTCGATGGCAGCATCTTCGATTCTACTGCTTATATTAACGTTATTGACAAAATCGTAGAAGTAGGTCCTTATATCGTGGACGTCCAGATTTAGGGATTTATTGTGGTCACCTGTGAAAGCAAATTAATTGAAAATAAGCTGTTTATATGGATGAACTGAACAGGTGACACTGGCGTTGGCGATGTATTATGCAACGCATTTTTGATTATTTTTAAATGGGATTCTTGTTTTATATAATTTGTATTATTTAAAAAGTAAAATAGAATACATATTTAAACATAAATGTCATCCCGCTTTCCCACAACGCGCGCGTTAATGGATTTTTCAAAAATTAATGTAGCCTATGTTACGCCTTAGACCTTCAGCTATCTTCCAGTGAAAATCCTGTCAAAATCGGTCCAGCCGTTTAGAAGATTACCTCAGCCAAACAGACAGACAGACATGCAGATAGACAGATGGACAGACAGACAAAAAAAAATTGCATTTTGGTTATAGGTGTTGTGTATGCTTTCATAAGCATTGAGTAAAACATTGTTATTTTGAAATCACAAACAGACACTTCAACTTTATTTATTAGTATAGATATAGATTGGTTAAAAATGTTCTTGGATAGTGACCACTCAAATGTCAGATGGACTACGTGTGTATTTGCTTCTTCTATGAGCAAAAACACGTGGTATCTTCAGATATGATGGTGTTTACGTAGAGGAATATGAGCGTACATGCGTGTTAATGATTATTACTTAAATAGTAATTGGATTATTGTGGTTTTGCAATTATTTCGATGACGTTAAACTCGATACAAAGTGAAGAAGCTGATTCTCGGAACTTTGCTTACGTTTGTAGTAATTTATATATAAAAATATGTAAGTACCTACATATACAATAACAAGTATATACAATAACATGGTAGGCGTGCCGACGTACGTACATTTTTTTAAATTTATGAGGCTAGAGTAATAAAAAAGACAAGTTATATTAAGGATTCTAGTAAAACGTACCATTGCACTCGAACTAATCATCAGCGCCACTTTTTAGGTCTATAAGTATGATTTTTTAACTAGAAGTGTGCGTGACACTGAAAATATAATATCATTGATTTATAGGTGTACCCTACTTAAGTATTAAGTTCCTTTACCTCTCTATCTACCGGTTTATTTACTAACACTGTTACACCCTATATATTATTATTATGTTTGTTGGAATTCAATTCTACTAGTTTTCGTATGCACGCACGTCATCTACATATAGTAAAATAAATAACAGAAATCCACGCAGGACTCGCAGGAGTGTATGTACTATTACTATACTTATAGTATTGTTTTAAGTATTTTCTTGTAAGTAATTGTAAATCTTAAGAGAAATATAAATAAAGATCTTAAACCATCTTAAACTATTACTTAACTCTTCTTAACGCTTACTAATTTGTTTACTATTTTGGAATTTTGTGCCTCAGAACTAGCTATTAAAAACTACGTGGGTGATGAAAAGCCGCTTTATTTTTGGATGGTATTCTTTTTGCTTGATGGTGGTGTCAAAATGATTTCAAATGATAACAATGAGAATGTTGAAGATAATCACTACAAAGTATAAAACAAAGTCGCTTTCTGCTGTCTGTGCTATGTGTACTTAGATCTTTAAAACTACGCAACTGATTTTAATCCGGTTTTTAATAGAGTTATTCAAAAGGAAGGTTTATATGCAATTTAATGCGTGCGAAGCCGCAGGTAAAAGCAAGTTACAAATATTTCTGGAACACTTACATTCTAATGCATCCGAATAAAGTATGCGAAAACGTTCATCAAGAACATCTCCACTTACACATAAAGCTAATACTTGAGATATTATATACCACTTAAAATCCATTTTCAATATATTTAAATATAAAATTCACGTAGAATAATTTCAAGGAAATATAACAACATTTTTCAAATATCATTAACATTTAAACATTGTCACAATTTAAACTCACAAAATAAAACTAAACAAAAAGCCCGCATTTCAATAATTATCACAAATGTTGTTCTTAATTATGACGCAAATATGTATTAACTAGCAGAAATATAAACAATCAGAGAAATTGGAATGATAGGTATATAAGCGGTCAATGATAATTTTAAGATATAATTTCATAATTTACCAACTAAAGACTTGTGCTTATTTGTAATAAAAAGCGTTTCTTAATAGAAATTTCCTCTACTAAAAAGTTGCATTTAAAAACAATCTATAGATTAACTAGCTTTTGCCCGCGGCTTTGCTCTCGTTAAATTACATATAAACCTTCTTACCTCTCTATCTGTTAAAAAAACCCCATCAAAATCCGTTGCGTAGTTTTAAAGATCTAAGCATACATAGGGACAGACCGCGAAAAGCAACTTTATTTTATACTATGTAGTGTTAGTGAAGAAGTAGGTACATAATTATATTTATTGGGCAAAAATAAGTATAACAAATTTGCAACCCATTTGATAGTGGTAGCCACTGCCACCCATAGATACCTATCCGTAATTAATGCCACAAATCAGTCTCAGATTTATTACTTGTTCTGAGGAGTAATTGGAACGCCTCAAATAAATATGTCTGTCAAAGAAAATAAGAATTGTAGTGTATAGTTATTTAATTTTAACATATACAATGAATTATATAATAACCGCATACTAATGTGGTGTAGATTATATAATAAAAAATTATTTATCACTGGGAAAATAGGATAGAAATATAAATGCTCTACATGACTGCACTTAAAACAAGTAGTAATACCAATGACAATTGATATTAATTTATCTATATAAATTCCCAGAAACCCCAGTTTTTGTCATCTAATTACGTTGTTAAGAAATTACTTGTTAAAAACCTATAGGTTCATACTTAGGTTAGGTTAGGTTAGGTTAGTAAATATAAGTAAAATACTTATATTTTAGGTAAGTGTGACATTTATAAATTGGAAACTGAGGAAAAATCGAATTTCACAAAAGTTAGCTTACATTAAATTTAGTTTCTAGAAATTAGTATTGTAATATTACTAGACAATATTCATTGGTATTCTATAGGTAAACTTTACCATAAATTTTGTTTGAAATAGTATTCAAACAAGTTAAATAAAAGAGTTCTCATTAGGTACTAAATGTTTTATGTAAAGTAAATGATAGGTAGGTATTTTCAAACAATCCTTTTAATAATACAAAATGTTTTTCTGTTTCTTTTATTACATACTGAAGCAGTAATAGCCCAATGGTTGAAACTCGGCCCTTCAATCGCGAGACCGAGTTTCTAAATCTTTGAGTGAGTTTGACCGAGTTTCGAAAAGATATGTGCGTGTCTGATAATATCACTTGCTTTAACGGTGAAAAATATATCATGACGAAACCTACACGCCTGAAAGTTCTGTAACAGAGTTGTCAAGGATGTGTGATACCATTTCTAATTTAGTCAGCGCAATACACTATGTAGGGCACTATGTAGTCCCGTTTAAGAAGAGATCCCGGCCATGCAATAGTAGAGTAATGGTTGACACATTTAATATATGATAAAATAAACGGGACACAAGGTTACAGGAAAATCGCAAGAATATTTCAGTAATTACGTACCAATAATATTTAAGTAATTACGTACTGTGTACCCAATCTTACTGCAAAGATAAAGTGGGTTACTAGGAAAGGTGAATGACAAAAGAATAATCTCTATGACCCATTCGTTAGTTATCATTTTTTATTTATAAACTTCTTGATTAAGTTTTTTGACGTATGCGAAGGTATCTCTTATTAGGATTCTGAACCCAAAAGGGTAAACACGAAACTCTACTATTAAAAGTATTCGCGTTTTTTCAGTCGGTGCAGCCGTCACAAGGCTCTACCTCTTTCACTGCAATACATACACTTGATTTTTTTACAAAAAGAATTAGTGTAAAAACCAACTGTATTAGATGTAGATATTAAACATACAAATGTGTGTACATCTATAAATTTCAAATACAGTTGTAACTTTTCGCGCCTAAATCTTGTACATTGCAATATTGTCGTTTATTATAACAATTTCGATCAGGCGTTTTTATAAAATTGGTATTATATTCAGCGTCATCTGACATCTTGGCAGCGACGCGAGTTATGTGGTTTACCTCTCGGTGGCCGTCCTTGGAGCTGCGAAAAAGTCTCCATGGTCTCAGCATGGAAATCCTGCCGGAGTTCTCTGAGCGGGCTCTGCTTCGGGCGAGCGCTACTTTTGCCACGCCGTCAGGAGTACGGTGGTATGCCCACACATATAGTCCTTTCCGGGGCCGTTGGGTCGTCACTTAGACCATCCACTATAGCCGCCCACAATCCCAGAAGCCCATTTTAGTTGCCTCTTACGACAGGCAGGGGATACCGTAGCCCTATTCTGGTCCCGAAACTACAAATTCACCGCAACACTTATCTCTGCTTTATAAGGTAAGTATGAACCAGCTGGAATTGCGTGAATTCGTAACAATTATTTTTAAAGTTACGAATACTTACAAAATTTATATACATTTCATCATCACCTCTAAACAGGGCTTTGTAACACCCATTACGTCTGGCTCCTTTTCCCCGGTTCAAGTACCTCGAACAGTACCATATTAGGGTCAGACTGCAAATTGCTGTCGTTATGGCAATAAGTGTGAGATGTGCAAAGCTTTACGTAAAGACGTTTCTAATAGATTGTTAAACCTACAGCCCGTTGCGATAAGGAAGTGTGTGGTACTTCGAAGATACGTCTTGTAGAACTGAAGAACTGGAATACCTGCAGTTGATAAGTTATGTAGTTACTTCGCCGTATAACAAGGTGATACCCGCGGTTTTACCCGCGTTAAAAAAGTAAAAAGGATTACATATCTAAACATATGTAACATCCCGCTCTCCCGCGACGGCGACCGGATGCACATGACGTGCGCGCTAAAGCATTTTTCTAAAATTACAGTAGCCTATGTTACGCTCTCGACCATCAGTTATCTTCCAATGAAAGCCCTGTCAGAATCGGTCCAGCCGTTTATATTTATTAAGACGTTTTATTTGTCTATGTAATAATAAGTAGAAGTAACAAACGTGCATACGGTCCATCTCGTTACAAACCGCCACCGTCCCAAAAACTGATCATGCGTAGGCTTATACATTATACATATAGCCATACGTATGGAGGCACAAATCAAACACTGAAAACTAAGTACTACACGTAAGTCGTTTAGTCAAGGAAGTAGTACCGGTCACAAACGTTATGTTAGGTATTACAAAGATTAGATACGAAAATACTAAAAAAATAGACAGAACTGGCTATTAAATATACCAGCGAACTTGTTAAAACGATATCCAGAACCTTCTTGTAATAGCGACTGGAAAATCATCGGAGGTTTTGTGGGTAGTAGAACTTTATGTCATTCGACTCCAGCGGCACCACCGCCACACTTATTTCTACATGCCTTATAACAGTAGTGTTAAGAACTGCTGTATTCTGGTCTAAATGGTGTGGTTAGGGAGATATACTTATCCAACGTTCCAGCTCAGTACTCAGGAGTAGCAACGCATCTGTGGTCAACCTAAGGTAGCAACTTGGTCTTATCTGGGGTTGATTACAGATGTCCATGGGCGGCAGTTGTCACTTACCATCAGGTAGACTGCATGCTCGTTTGCTACTTTGATCATATAAAAAGGTCCGGGTTACAATAAAAAACTTCTGGGGTTTGTCCATCAAAGGAAGGAAAAAGATGCAACGATAAGTTTCACTTACTCTTCACGCTTATAATAATTAAAAATATTAATTTCACAGAATCGCGAGTGTAAAAGTGTCATAAATACTACACTTATCCAGATAAAAGGAGTGTGCTCAAAACTCAACATCGCAAATCCGTTGAGTAATGGAGCCAAATTAACAAAACTATGAACGTTATCTTTAAGTATTAAGATATATTTTAACTTGCAGTTTTTGGAAGAAAATTTTCCGCGTTGGCTATGCACTGGTTCCGTGGAAAATTGTCAACATTACCACAATTGGATATGTAACAATTTACACGTCTACCAATTGTATTCTTGTCATAGGCTTTCGTAAAGCTGAGCCCATAAGATTCTAGTTGTGACATGGATACGCTATGATATTAATGTGAAGACATACGGTTTATTCTCAAGTAGGTACTTGTTATGGTTACCGACACTAGTATGTTTTTTAAATATACCTAATATTTAAATAAATCTATAATATTCGAATTATATATCTAATTCTTAATTATATATCGAATTCTATATCTATAATATTCGAAATTCTTAACTATAAGAGTTCGCAAAATGCTAAAAGAATTGACGAGACCAATTTTTATAAAAACTAATTCAGAATTATTAGATTTTCAAAAAATGTATATTCCTAGATCCTTATCGGGGATCGAATAGGTTTATTAAAAACACATTGCAACATTTCAGTCTACCTTACACAAACTTTAGGAACGTTTATCACTTAAAATAAGTAAAAAAGGTCAGAAGACTACCATCATTACCATGTCACTGAACGTAAAAATATATTTTATCTGCCATTACATTATGCAACCGTATAATCAACGGTTAATTTTTGATACAACTGAATTAATTTGCATGGTACTTTCATTTAAAGATAAAATATGTAATGAACGAATGTTATATATAGTTTCCAAACTACACAGTTATGTCATCTTCACCTCTCCAAAGTATATGTCATCATACTCATCATTTAAGGAGGTCAATTCAAATGTTATGTTTACAGTAACTACTAAATATTTTTGCGTCATAAGTGGGGAATAACCCTATTAAATAATATTTAAAATAAATTATATAAATACTATTTTTTTATAACTTCGAATTTATTCCTCAGGGGTAGCATCCAACTGTGGTCGACTTCAGCTAGAATTCTTTTACGGGTATTCGTGGGTTGCAGTGGCCACTTACCATCAAGTGGATTGCATGCCCGTTTACCACTTCTGTTCTATAAAAACTCACAGATCTCGACGTCATAAACAGAACCGGGCGCGAATAAGTAGATTATTATAATATATTGTGGTTGCACAGACTTGTATATTAAATCGTGACATGCTTTTTCTTGAGAGGACAACCTAAATTCTTCATTAATTCGTATTGAGTAATATTAAAAGTTCCGAATCTTGTTCCAAATGTTGGTTCCGGATTAATTCTTTATGAAATTATAAATAAAATATTACTTTATAAAATTATTACTTCTTTATGAAAATTCAATGAAGGTGCGTAAGTAGATAGGTACTTAAATTAGGTTATACTGAATGCGTAAATTTTGCTAAAAGTTGCAACGTAATGTCGCGGCCTTATATATCAAGCACACAGGCACATTTGTTTTTATGCTCAACGCTGAACTAAGATAATGACGCCTGACAAAATTTTTCATGGCGCTCGGGTAAAGCCAAGTGTGACAGCAATATTTTAATTAAATCCTGTATGGTTAGATAACCATACAGGATAGTCGATAGATACCGACATCAGTAGACACAAACAAAGACATAAACAATAAATAAAATTGAAGTGTCTGTTTGTGATTTCAAAATTTTAACTTTTAACTCAATGCATATGAAAGTATACACGATACCTATAACGAAAATACAATTTGTCTGTCTGTCTGTTTGGCTGAGGTAATCTTTTAAACGGCTGGACCGATTTTGAAGGGACTTTCACTGGAAGAAAGCTGAAGGTCTGAGGCGTAACATAGATCGCGGGAGAGCGGGATGACATTCATGTTTAAATACGTATTTTTTACTTTTTAAACGAGGGTGAAACCGTTAGGATCGCCTAGTTTCTTTATAAATTTAGTATCGTTCTTAATAGTAGTCCACGTTAGGTACTTTACAAAGAGCTGATGACTACATAGTAAATCCCCAGGTTTCCTTGACAAATCGTTCAATATTCCACTCTTGCGCAGGTCGGATGTGTACGAGGATGTTGGGGCGGTTAGATAACCTACCGAACACTTGTATGTGGAACACAAACAGGGTTGTCTCAGATTTTTTTATCAGTTTTATTTGTTACTTCTTTTAGTAAGTCCGACATTTTAATAAATTTTATATTCCAAAAGTAAACATTAATTAGGCTAATTTGGTATAGGTACAATAAATATAATAATATAATAACAGATTATTTATATTTAAAAATTGAATAAATTGAACAATCAAAATTATTTTCGAAATATAAATAAACAGTTTTATTGTACGAATCTACATAGATTTATCAACAGTCGAACAGGAAATTCGAAAATGGACAATCAAAATTAAAATTGGATCAACGTATGTATACCATCATCACATCATTAACTTTATGTAATTAATTAAAAAGGTGTAAATATGCCAATATAACATACTAGTACCTATATATTATTGTCAACCCTAATTATACTTATGTAATAATCCACGGAACAAGTAATTTTATGTAAGGGTGTATTTCCCATTTATGGAAGTATTTTAACGGTCTGATTCACTGTTAAATCCAGTTTAAAAGTAGAGTATGGTAATTAACTAGACTCTGTTCCGTTTATTTTATCTCTACAAGTACATTGTACTAAGCCGCCACTTATAGGTTTCTTTTGAATAAACAATATATAAAATATTGAAAAAAGTAAGTCAAGTCAAGGCTTGAAATATTTTAGTTTTAAAAATATCTCAGATAATATAATAGTGCTAATTAACAATGAAATTTATAACATGATCCATCGACCATGGTCAAAGTTGGTTCTAAATAACACACTACGCGAGAAGACTGCATACGATGGAATTCACAGAATTTTTTGTTCATTCGTGATGTATAATTATTTGAGAAGAAAGTTAATATTAGCTGTATCTACATAAGCTACAAATATATATTAATTGCTACCAATTTTCTGAAGAAAAGATTTAGATCGGGAATATTTAAGAACCTAATGACAGAACTTAACAGGGAGGCCTATGTTCAGTGGCGGACAATCAAAGGCTAGATATTGATAGAAATAATGTATTTTTTTAATTATTTTAAGATATCTAAAAGTACGTTCAACGTCCTATTGGCTCGAATATCAGTGATACGTTTTTTCGTGTATAGAGGGCTGGTAGTACATCCGACATTACTTGAAGGTGTCGACATAATATTGGTGTCTTTGCTCTCTCACGAGAACATCGGATTAAAATCCGACTGACAAGTGAGAATTTAATGCAACATTCTACAGACAATCTCATCTCATCTCCACACTTCCGGCGCCATTAGGAAGTACTGTTGACTAGAATTTGACATTTCACCGCGGATTTAACTTTATAACAATATCATGATGTCCGGTAATAAAACTTATCATCATATAATACGGATATGAATAATATAGCGATGACCCCACATAAATCATAGACAAGGAAATTATATTACGTAGACTGTATACAGACCGGATAGAAGGTATTATTTTAGTAACAGAATTCTTATTGTAAATGTCACTACTTTGTATGCAACTCCTAATATCTAGTAGTTTTACATGTGTACGTGTAATATCATAGTTTATTTTGTTCTACAGTAAAATGCCTCATATATGAGGTAAAACATTCGATATATGTACTTATCTAATCGTAAAACATTAGATGTATCTAAATGTAAAATACTAGATATATCTAATGTTTTACAATACATTACCTATGTAATGTTTTACGATACATTTCAAACGTAGCCGTCATGTATACTTCAACATTTTTTTGATTGAATTCCTACCAAAAATTCGTTTTTACTCTTTAATTTACATTTTTTACATTTTTTGTGTTAGTTTCTCTGTTTTTGCAAAGATTTCAGGTCAAAAATAGTACAACACAACATAGTATTTTCCCAAAAAATCGTTTCAAGATTTGCTCGTGCTGTATTAGCAAACATTTAATAATATAGCCTTTGTTAAATTATTTAGTAAACATAACCGATCCTGCAATCTCTAGTAGATTTTACTTAATTATTGTGTCTCAACAACCTAACAACTTTAAAAAAAACTTAGAATATATGTTGCACTGTTCCGATACCATTAGGGATCTTCATCAAATCTCTGATGACATCATTATACATATATACATATGACCTTTTTTAAATAGACCCTTGAGTAACAATTAACACCTCTCATCAAGACAAAAATACATATACTTACGTACTTACATAAAAACACTTTCACACACTGGATGGAAACTTAGATAACAAGTATGCAATTTCCACAGTAGTATAGTTAGTATAAAACGTCCAGATATCTAGTCCTATACAAGCCACTATCAATTTCCACAGTTACGGATATTGAGTTACACATTAGATTCGATTTCTTGTCAGCGATTGCGTTAGACCATTTCACACTTAAGGACGATGACTCCTTACTAGTCTTTATTGAAATTACTAACGTTACTATTTTATGAGTTTTTGCATTTGCAACATGCAGCCCTACTGATGGTAAGTGGCTACTGCCGCCCATGGGTATGTGTAATCAACACCAGATAAGAACACAGTCCTACCTGAAGCTGCGTTAATACCTCTGAGGACTAAGTTGGAACACCTTGAAGAAGTCTGTCTTTATTTTTATATTTATATTCTATTATATTATATTATATTATTATGTCAATCTTCTCAAAAGAAATGACATATTTAGGCTT
>DWPV01006456.1:0-11516 GCA_018251915.1 Urbanus proteus proteus
AAATCGATTTTAATTATTTTTTCCTTTTTTGTGACTAGGAAGTCGGTTTTATTTTTTTGTTAAAAATTAATTATTACTATGATTACTACGCTATTAAAATTTATATTAATCGTATCTGTACCTATATGTAGATTTATAAGAGCTAACAGAAGCACTTCTTCATACATACTTATACTTATATGATATATGTAAGAGCGCCTAATTTTCCACTACTTACAGGCAAGCACGGCCATAGTAACCGTTGCTTTCGTATAATGTGCAAACATAGAGGTTGGGCAAACTAAATCAATTTGCGAGCGACCGGGAGTACCGTGCACTAATTGATTTACTTTGCAACGAGATACCTACCTCAATTAAAAACCGTATCCCTTAATTGACAATAACCGGAGCTTGTAAAGAGAATGAACCGACCAATTGACGCAGTTTGCTTTGGTCTAAACAAATTGGGGTTACTTCGCGTTTTACGGTTGAGCGAGATCAAAGTGTTTTACTGTCAACTATTTTACGTTTGTTATTTTAGGTATTCTGTATTACACTGATATTAATTTTATGAAAAGAAGTAGAAAACTCTACCGCTGAAGACAGTTGCAATAGTAAATGTTATTTTTTTCTATGCGTATGATGACGTCATTAAGTTACTTAACTTACGAGGACTCAAATTAATTTGTTTTTTTTTTTCATATATAATCGATGTAGCATGCAGTCCATCTGATGTAAAATTGTCACTACCGCTCATGAAGAGTTGTAAACAACACCAGATAAGAACAGTTTTATCTGAGGTTGGCTACAAATGCGTTGCTAAGTTGGAACGCCTCGGATAAGTATCTATGTCTCCCTTACTACAGCATTCTAGCCAGAACACAGCAGTGCTTAACACTGCCGCTATAAGGTAGAAATAGGTGTAACGGTAATGCCGCCGGAGTCGCACCGCAAGGGTTCTTCACTCCATCTTCAAATGCATGATGTATTAAAATAAGTACCTATATTTAACCGCGTATATATATTTAACATACAATATTACAACTAACATTTAGGGTAGATTTTATGATCATCCAAAAAATAATTTCGCGAAAAAGAATTTCACGTCAACTTCAAAAACATTTACCAAACATTTTTCCAGTAATCCGTTAGTAACTCGATACTCTACCGATTAAGTTTCACTAGCGTTTCGAAAAAAAACTACGTGCGTTGACAGGGCCGCGGGAAATTCACCTAGCCGTTAGGTTAGTTAACTTGGCTCGATGAAACAAAAAAGACCATGGAAATATCAACTATCAGCCGGGGAGCGATTGGTTTTAAGCTTGTTATATTTTACATTTTTAAACTATACTTAACTAGCTTTTTCTGTGGCTTCGCGCGCATTTAATTACATATTAACCTTCCTATTGAATCACTTTATCTATTTAAAATGCATTAAAGTCCGTTGCGTAGTTTTAAAGATCTAAGCATATTGAGTAGGGACAGACAGCGGAAAGCGACTTTGTTTTCTACTATGTAGTGATGAAGCATTTTCAAAGCTTTCTCTATAGCCGAGGAAGAAATCGTTACTAGAATAGCTTATAATGTATTATCATGTATTAGAACTAGGTACATAGAAGTTAATAAGACACGCAGAGAGTATGATTCTGTGTCTACCTATATACCTACAAGTAAAATGGACGTTCACTAAAACTATTGACATGATTGGATCAATCAACTAGATGGAAGAGATAAACACCTCGTATATTTAAATAGAATAAGCAAAAATATATAGGTTCTTAAAAAATCATCGATCGATTAAAAATTGTGAAGATGGCGAATGTTGACCAATTTACGATTAAGGTAAGTTCAAAACAACGTACCTATAACTTTTTTTAAATTTAACTCTAACATAAATTACCTCTGAAGAGAGTTTAGGTGTATATTTTACAAGCTTCCAACACCAAATACAGCCGACAAACAAACTTTTACGGTTGTTATAAAATCCGAAACAGAAATACAACCGTTCGCTTTTCCATTTAACCGCAGCAAATTGCAAAGAGCTAATATACAGGTGTATTTTCCTCTGAACGAACGAATACGCTTTATATCTGAAATAACGTCGGACTAGAGACCAAAAATCTAGTTTCATAAGTTTTTGAGCGAACACATTTTGATTCCCGTTTCAAAGCCAAAATTTCTTCCACCATATATCGAATATAAAATGTTGGTACTGTAATCTATCAGTGTAATATGTACATAATGTATATAAAAAGTAGCGTATTGAGCATTAAACTAATTGGTTAATTAGGCATACCTACATTTATTTTACTTTCTACTAATATTAACAAGAAAAAATAGAGATAAGTACATTATGAATGAGAAAGTTAATTACGTAAAATTAAAAAATGTTTATAGAAAATAATATGGAAAGACATATTTAAGTTTCTGTAAAAAAAAACTTTGATTCTGCATTCTCTATTTAATTTTGACCGCGTTTCACATTAAAGTTTCCGACACAATTGAATGCTGTTTTCCGTTAAACATAGAACTTTATTTGAAGTATTTTTACATCTTTTTTAATCCAAGTTGTATTAAATAACTATAAAGACAAATTTTAAGTACTACATAGTATAGTATATGTATCTTTAGTACTAGTAAGTACTATCTAAATACAAGTAGGAATTGAGTCAAGACGCGCTACAATGTATATTTACATACTATCAAAATATGCATCTAATATTTGATAATACCTGCATGGTAAATGAAATGTTCACCGATCAGTTTGTTAAGTGGACCGCAACGCTACTACAATTATATTTCGATTTGTGGTCTCTAAAGCATTAGTTAATTATAGCCCGATCGGTTTCGTATAATTTTATTGAAGTTTTAATAAATTGTTTATTATCTAAGAAAAAAAAAGTGAACTATGTTGAATTTTATTTATGATATTTATTTATCATGATATATGTCTATTCGCGCATTCCCCTTTATTTCATTTAAGGTACCTCGTGATAATAAGTATTGTCAGTTAAAACCATACTACATAGTATACAGTAGTGACTTCTAAAACATAATAATTATTGTTAGTAATTAAAAAGTACTCGTAACATCGCCACACATAAGTATTTCTAGCGTGAACTAGATCTCGCGCTTCGATGGAGAAATATGTACTCATATATTTTGAGGCCTCCATCTTATTTCTTAAAAGAAGCAACGCTTCTTCTTATCATTACTTCGTCTAGTAGCAGTAGACAGGGTTAATAAAATCATTATCGTTAAAATATAGCTTATTGCGAATAATAACATTAATGAAACTCGGGATAGTTTAATAATCCTTATTCGCGGCAAGCTATATTTCCTTGATTCATTTTAGCTTCATTAAATCTACTATTCCTAAACAAATATCACCTAATAATACAAAAGTCAGCATTTCTTAGACAATGTATAAATAAACGGGTGCAAGGCGTTGATAATAACGGCTCATGCCGAAAGCGGCATATTGTTTAAGGATTATCCTTATAGCTGTTACATAAGTGTTAGATAGAGTCTGTTCACAGTTACTTGATGTCTGATCTGGAAAATAAATGTTTACAAGAAAATGTTATGTTTTTATGTACTGATCCATTGAGGTCTATAATAAATTATGTTACAATATTAAAAAATTATCTGAAAGTCTGAACGGTAAGGTGACCAACGGACTTTTTTTCATCAGCTTACTTCAGTTACGACTTTGAATATTATTGAAATTTTGATTCTTATGACAAATTCCAACTTCGTTACGATGAGAGCTATTTAATGGACAGTAAAAAAAATGTTAAATTTTATAGAGACAGATAATAGTCTTTTTTATAAATTGGTGTAAGCACAGGGTGTAAGTTTAATTAACTGTTTAATCTTTTGTGATTTCTACGATCAAGATGTCACCGAATGAGTACATTTTTCGTTTATTTTTGATTGAGCGGAACAAACGTTGCAGTGTTTCGGAAATGAGAAATGAATTGTTCCATAATAGAGGGAACGGAGCAAGTGTTGCGTGAAGAATATTGCGGGAATTGTTGCAGCGCTTGGGAAATTCTCATGTACATTGTAGTTTGAACGCTTTGAAGTACATGTCCTTATGCCTCTTATGTTTATTTCATTTAAGTTACTGTAACAGTTTATTTAAGAATGATTTATCATAATTAAATACAAAAATAATCAAAATCTAGGGTACAAAATCTTTACACTTAATGTGGAGAGAATAAAGTAAAAAAATAATGTTCTAGCGATTTCTACAGAACTCTCCAATTGGTATTTTGCTTGCGTCAAACTTCTTAGAGTTGCTAGTAATCTTGATTATTTGTAAAGGCCTATTTTTTCACTAAACGTGATAAACGAGAAATTAATTGTTTCATAATAGTGGGAACGAATATTGCGGGAATTGTTGCAGCGCTTAGGAAATTTTCATGTACATTATAGTCTGAATGCTTTGAAGTACATATCCTTTTGCCTCTTATCTTTATTTAATTGTAATTTTTATTTATTCTGTGGTGTGCTTGAGATTTATCTAAATCAAAAAAAAGCAGAAAAACAAGAAAATCGAGGGATTTAATCATTATAATTATTTTAACTTCTACTATAAAGAGGATAGCTGTAGTGTAGATAAATAGTGTTATAGCTATTTTTATGGAGCTTTTCATTATATGCAATGCATTTAGCTGAGAATTCAGAATCACTTCTTTTAAGTTTATGGAAAATAAGTTCTAGAACAGAAATATTTATCGTAAAATGAACTTTTTTGACTGAAAAAGATTAATTTCTCAGTTCTATGAAAATTTGAAACGAATTATTCTGTAATAGAGGAAACGGAGCAAGTGTTGCGTGAATAATATTGCGGGAATTTTTGCAGCGCTCAGTACACATTGGAATTTTATGTTTTACTTATAATCCTAGTCAAATATTTTAGTAAAGAATTTTTACTATTTCTTGTTTTTTTATCCAATTACATATTATTTTATAATTTCTTACCGAAAGGGTTAAATAAATTTTATATAGAAATTAAATAGTCTGAAAATATTCCCATTTTCGTAACATATATACGTTAGACCACTTTTCGTGCCTGATTATAATAATAAACCTATTTATCTAGAATTTTACGCCAACTTACCAGACAGTTTTTCATCTTCTTAAGGTTCCTGCTGTTGAATGAAAACCTCCCCGTTCCAGTAAAATAGTCGCGAAATCTCAGTAACTTGCATGTCATTGTCATACAGGTTTTACGTGGTAACTATAAAAGACATATGCCCGCAAAAATGCCGCAAATGCAAAAATTACCGGTACTATTACCACTTTATATTATAGTTAACACTAAGTAGTTAATTGCATTGGATTGCGTTAATTGGATTGCATACTACTAACACATTGACTGACTGATTTTACTAATTTGACTAAAATCATTAATATTTTTTTAGGTTGATGTCAATATAATTCTTATTCTTGTCCATTCTATCATAACCCATTCATTTAATATCGTTGCTTCGCTTATCGCATAATCGTTCTCAGTGAGACAAGTCAACAAGTTGCAAGCATGTAGCTGAGTGGCGAGTGGGATCAACCTACAGCGAAGCGGAAATGAGAAATGAATTGTGGCTAGATGTGGACACACGGGCGGGTATCTGCGAGGGTCAGAACTTGGAGGGATCTCTAATCGTTTGTAGGCTTGAGATATGCAACTGTTGTTATATTTGGTTATAAACAGTCGTAATGTGGAATTCGGCTCAGAAATTAATACTATTTAACATTAAGCCCACCTTGTGTACCTTATGTTTTTATGGTCAATAAAGAATAAATAAATAAACAAATTTATTTAGCAACTTTTTTTTCAAATTGGCCACAGATTACCTTAATATCAGAGAGTGTGAATAGGTACTAATTTAATATATATTCACTTTTTAATAAAATTATAGGTAATTATCATAAATTCAAGTAATATTAGGTTACATAAATATAAAATTGTAAAGTACCTATTAATTATTTAAAGCTTAGCCGAAGCTACTAAAGATTCAAAGACAAAAGATTCAATTTATGATAAACATAATAAATAAGACAAGATTTTTTAAAATTCTGTTGCTAAGGGGTGAAAGAAGTAAATGTTAAAGGTCACGATAGACGCTAGTTCAATGTTTTATTTTCAAATTGTAATGGGACACATTTATTATTATAGTATTTTGAAAATCACTGAAATATTGCTTTTTGCCAAAATTTAAAGCAATAAAAGCTTTATGCTGTTATTTTAAACGATGAACATTATTTGGGGAGTTTTAATAGGGATTTAATATTATGATTCCAATAAAATTTTCATAATATTTTAAGCACGTTATGGAAATATCACAGGTGCTATCGAAATGGACATAAATACGTGAATCTGTTCATTTATAATAATGCGCTATAAGTACATCTCTTTTGCACTTATAAACCTACACTCATTTCAAATGTGTCACACACACGTGTTACACATAAAGGTAAAAACTTAGGCGCAGACGGATTCAATACCCTCTCTGTTCTTTAGACGAGACTCGTATAAATGTAAATATTTTTTATCTATCATTTATTCTCTTAGTACGTCTGGTAAGTGGGCACTGCTGCTTGTAAACATATGCAACCAAGTCTATAAAGATTATGAGGTTCTACTTGAAACCGATTAAAATGCGTTAACACTCATGAGAACTAAGTTTATTGCCTTATGTAATTAATCCGGATGTATACGCCATTCTGCCGAAAGACAGAAGTACTTAACGCTGAAAAATAGGTGGGACGGTAAAAAATTCTCTTTCAAATCATACCTGTTACCTTTAAATGTTTATAATGATAAATCTCATATTTAGACATATGATCTGTATCTGATACATGATAAACATACATACATAAATACTCAGAAATTGCAAACATTTTCACAAATAGATCACAATTTTCATGCAACGATATTTTAACAGGCTTTATTCATAAATCATTATTCATTCATACACAAACATTTCACTATTTGATGAATCAATTGTCGGTTACGAGTATCGATACAAACGTAATATGAGAAACAAAATTGATGGGCAATGATTCGGCGGAACCCTATTTTTATTGAATTTGAGCGCTGACATTAACAAGTGACTCAAATACTACGTTAGCGGAATAAAATTATGGTAGCGCCAATTACAGCTGTTCGTGAATCTCGTTTTGTGATTGTTTCATGCGATTTATACGCTAGTGTTATCCTACTTTGATGGCACGAGGACCCAAAATGAGTCTTGGCCTCCAACAATAAGAGTCTACATTTCGGTCTACCCAACGCCATCTCCAGCCAGTCATCCACCCGGAGGTCATGTAGGTCCTTCTCTACTTCATCCAGCATTACTCGACACCCCCAATTACGCTTGCTTCACACCACGATCCTCGTCCATTCTTTCAACGTGGCCTAGACAACGAAATGGTTTATTACTTACTTTAGCGGTGAAGGTGCCGGATTCAAACCGCAAGGGATCTACCACCTATATATCTCTCTTACCATGCACTTATACTAAAACAGCAGCATTAAACACTGTTGATATTAGTCACAAAATGGTGTGACGGTGATGCCGCCGGCGATGAACTACAAAGGATTGTCAATTACCTGTTTGTTACCAAAAACTTTTAGTACGAATTTTAGTATAATATTTTACCGGCATGCATTGTACCGCTTTAATATAGGTAATTTGTTTTCATTAACTAATTTGATAATAACACTACACTGTATTTTCCAAATAATGCCAAATAATGAATATTGTCCAGTTATACCTACTAATTATCGGTTTGTATTGGTTAATAATAATCCAGCTAATTATGAAATTTTCATAATAAAGTATCTGTAGAATTTGATTTTATTTAGCAAATGTTTACCATATAAAGTATTTTATTGGAAGCACAGTTTTGAGTTCTGCGGTATTTCTGATTTACAGTTTAGATCCAAGTAAACAAAATTTGAAACTTTATCTATATATATAATTACGTTAAATATTAAAAGTAATAATTATTAAAAAGAGTAATTTTTTGATAAGTAACAAATGCGTCATGTGGTTTCGGTCTTGAACAGCACAGATTCTCTTCCCGTGGAGATTGCAGGAAGCGATTAAAGGACAACAGTAAATAAGAATATATGTAACATAAACCCGTTTACCACGAACACCTACTGCAATCATACACATGCCAGGCGCATTGACGATTGGCGAAACCCCAATTAGGGAAGACCTGTATCCAGCTCTGTACCTGAAAAAGCTAATAGGTGGAAGAAAAATATAGATTTCTACATTTTTTCATCTACATTGACTATTGGCGAAAGCTCCATTAGGGAAGACCTATATCCAGCTTTGTACCTACCTGAAAAGGCTAATAGGTGGAAGAAAAATATAAGTTTCCACACTTTAAATCTACAACTGAAACAGGAAATTCCTTATAAATTGTTCAGTAGAATAATATTATTAGCACAATGTCGATACAATGTATCGTATTAGTGCAATAGAGATAATTCCATAATAGGCCTTGCTCTTTGTCTATTGTGAGAGTAAGCTAAGAGCAGGCCGAGCGAATAAGCGTAATGCCATTGTTACGTAAGGGTATTATTATATTACTTTAGCGAATAGTTCAAAACATGGTAAACATTTAAATTTAAGGAGGATTTAGTTGAGAAGACAAGTTTAGGAAGTTGAATAAAGGTTAAGTAGCTATTTTTAAATTTAACTTATCTATTCACTTAGGTAAAAAAATATACGACCGTATCAATTAATTACCTATGTAACACTATATTTTACTTACATTGTTTCACTAATTTTACACTTGTATAATTTATACATACCCCATTCATACAGTAGCTCTTAAAGCATGTATAATGCTAAGAAAACTATTATTTCTATATAATATATGTACCCACTTCAAACGAAATTTAATTATACATGGTTGGTGGTTTAGAAGTAACCGATCTCTCGCGTGTTTTCTCTCTAGTGCATTATCAATTTTCTCGCAAAAACGCAAAGTATTCAAGACAAAAATAAGAACTATAAAATAGGTTTTATAAGGCTGTGTTTAATGCCGTTTATTTTTGTCGAAGTGTGAGTTAAGGAACACTTCTTAGGGGGAGCAACTAAAAAGTATATGTGGCAACCTGTGATAGTACTCCAATCCAATCCTTAAGTTTATAGATGACAAAAAAACCAAAAGGCTAATGACAACAGGGAACGCATCCTTATATAAACTTATATGTGTATATATATACACCTTCCTCTTGAACCACTCTATCTATTAAAAAATCGCATCAAAATCCATGGCGTAGTTTTAAAGATCTAAGCATACATAGGGACAGACAGCTAAAAGCGGCTTTGTTTTATACTATGTAGTGATAACTTATTGTTAACCAATTTGTATAAAAATATCATCTCGTCTCTTAGCCTTGAAACGTAGACAAAATATAGCGTAGGCACTGAACAACGAGCAAAGCCAATTCAATCCGAAGATAAATAACAACCAACAGACAAAATAGGTTCCTGACAAATCGCTCCCGTTATCAACTCCATTGGTTCTTTGAGAAAAAAATATTGGACGGGAAAATGATCAGTAAGTTCGTGAACGGAAGAAATATCTTACTGTCGAAATCCCTTAGTCTCAGCCACCGCTCGTCGGCTCATTTAACACTTTATTTGATTAATAGAAGCCGCGGGGAAAACGAAGTGACGCTCATAAACATTTATGTTATTGGTATGATCATTTATTTTTTCTGTGAATATGGTTCTGTGAATTAGGGAATGAATTAGTTTAAGTATAATTAAAGATAGTAACGTTGAAGTATAAAGATAAAATGTAATGATGCAACAACACAGATAGGTACACCTATTTCTGCATTATTGTGGTGTAAATAAGCCCAAAGTACATACATGTATTATTGATTTAAAAAGTAATGATGTCGCATGTGTTTCGTCAAGCAAGCAATATCTTAAGCAAGGGTCCAATTTTAAAACTCTGTGTACCTATATCTTCCTACACTTTGATTTTTCTTAACTATGTACCTATGCGTCTGAAAAAATAATAATTATTTTCTATAATAGAATCCTCACTTTAATTTTAGAGGTATCCATATCTATGAATAAAGTCAGATTAAGTATACTGATTGATACTTCAAAGGAAATCAAAAGATATATTAACCAAATTTGTCTCATTAATAAAGTACCAATATTTTCGAGCATAATGGCGTCACAGTTACGATGATCCGCTACAAAAACCACACCACTTATTATTAATCTATATCATTAAAATTAATGAACCGTTAACACGAGTACGCTTTAAAATATTTTGAGCAAAAAGTCAAAATATTATAGTAAATAACCTCAATATCATCATACTGTTATGAAATTAAACGCCCCAAAAATAAACTGTACATGCAAATAACTCGCGAATCAGGTTAACAAAATAAATGCTGTTTAAAATGCATTTGCTTCCTTCCATCAGCTTTGCCTCATCTGCCCTTTTTATTAAAATTGTTTCTGTTATACTTTTTATGAAACTTCCACTATTAAGACATTAATTGCATATCGTGACATGATTGAGAGTTGGATGGGTGGCTGCTACTTTGGATGACATAAAAAATCATCCGTCCCTATTGTTAAATGTGATAAGAAGTAAAATATTATTACAGATTGTTTTTCGCCATCTTATGTAGGAGTATCAGCTTATGTAGGACTGTAGTGTGTATTCCTCCAGTCCTCCCGTACTAAGTTTAGAACTTCCTCATATTTGGATAAAACTCAAATTAGTTAAATAAATATTTCAGTCACGCTATAAAATAAGCTAAGAATTAGAAAATCAATAAATTATATCATAAGAAATAATATTATTAATACCCATACTTATCCTATATATCAATTGAATTGCCCATAATTTAATAGAGACATAAATAATATAATTATTATAGGTATAGGTTAAATTCAATATCTTTACGGTATTATAATAACATAAATAAACACTTGTCGAAAAATAATACCTACACTACAAAAGTCGATAGAGTGATATAGGTATGTAATATTTTGACGTAGCAACAGATGCGTAATGTGATATAACCGGGGAATAAACAACTAGTAAATAATAAGCAAAACCAAAGTAAATCGACCCGCAAAGATAGACCCTTCTTAGCCAAAGTCAAACTTCGTTCCACATCAAACATTGACCGAAACTTTGTCAAGTTTTTACTCTTCAACCCAACTCCTAGTTTTACAAAGTAAACGAGTATTAGCAACTATATAGTGTCAATATAATAGTATACTTATTGTCAGATAACTATTCAAACATGTATTATTTTTTCATTAGAGTAATATTAAATTACTTAGAATCTACCCGATGTTAAGTAGACAGTGCTGTAGACATTGAATAGAATTTACATAGCACTTACTCGCCTAATTTGATGGAAACAGTCGATTAGTTTCTATTAGAAACACTTAGATACCATTTAGCTAACTCGCACGCATCTTGGTAAGGGATTATCCTTTAGGCAGAAATTAAATTTCTGC
>DWPV01006457.1:0-11516 GCA_018251915.1 Urbanus proteus proteus
CATCCATATTATTTTTCGGGATTCGTAACCTTTGGACAGATCAAAAATTCATTATTAAATGCCTACTTTAATATTTTAAAGCATCAGTTAAACTCTAAGGCAATTTGCACATTCACATTGTACACTTATAGCCTCACACTAGGATTCTGTGTCGTGGGGTACCATGGACACACAAAGACGAATACACAAACAGCTAGATCCGGAATAAAAATCTAAATTCATCAGTCAGATATTTGTCTGGCCGGGAATCGAACCTGGAACCCATAGCTCGTCAGACCTGTATGGCTACCGCTCCGCCACGCGAGTCGTCATAAACGAAATAAGAATGCATTACACTATTATAATTAATTAATTAATGTAATTTTAGTGTAATTTTACACATAAGTCACATAACCTTAAATTTAAAAAAATATATTAATTAATCGTCAGACATTATAATTGATTAACTTAATTTTTGACAATAATTTAATAGTCGACTAGTTTACGACTATTTCTATTAAAATTTAGATAATATAATATATGTAGCCGGGTTTAATAAAGATTGTAGACTCTAGTATAAAACGATTACATTTTTATGTACCTACAACTTTTGCCTGTGCCTCTTGTTTACTATAAAACATACATATAATACTATACTTCAAAAAAGAAGCCATCTAAAAATACTCTTTCAATTCTCAAAAAATATAAGTAAAAAAATCACAATATTTAAAAATATTTTTTAAGAAAATATTTTGAACCCCTGATATAGACGAATCCACCCCATTGCACCCGCCAGATGTCCGGATGCTGTGTTCCGTTTAAACAGGTTGGCTATCCGTATCACTAATTGGACTGGCCTATACTTTTTATACTATAGCCTCCATTTCCAACACTATTGTTTTAATTCAAAACAATGGTCCTCCGAGCCGGATGAAGCATAACCTGTCGATAATTAATTTCCCGTCGCCTATAAATAACTTATTGGAAGTATGTTATTGATTTTAGTTAAGTTTCATAATGATAATGATCGTTGGAACTTCAATGTCCAATCCAATCTAGTATTGGACTCCTATTTTAACTTGAGACTAGCTGATACCTACGGTTTCACCCGCGTTAAAAAGTAATAAGGAATACATATCTAAACATACGTAACACCGCGCTCCCCCGCAACGGCGGCTGCAAAATTTAAGTAGCCTTAATTACGCCTTAGACCCTCAGCTATCTTCCAGTGAAAATCCCGTCAAAATTGGTCTAGCCGTAAGATTACCTCAGCCAAACAGACAGACAGACATTTTTAATGCATTTTCGTTATAGGTATCGTGTATACCTTCATATACATTGAGTAAAAGTTACTATTTTAAAATCACAGACACTTCAATTTTATTATTTGTATAGATGTCCTTGGCTTCGTCAGGAACGCATGCTCTTTTGCGTTAATTAATTACAAGTTTCTGATGCTTTGAAAAGACATAAAATGGAAATGACAGCGTTTGTAGGTATGTGTATCGAATTATGAGTACCGTTTGTAGTTTTGTTTATTTTGAGGCTTCCGTCAATTTGAGGCTCAGGGCTAGTTACCCTGTGAAAAAGCTGATTGGTTGAAAGTCGGAACGTCTTACCATCCGGGTCTCTCATATGCTGCTGCTGCTGCATTTACATAAGGGCGTTGGGCAAGGAAATTCGGGTCCCGAGGATACCTTCTTTGCCTGGGCAGTTCTCAGGCGGTGAATACCCCCCGGATCCTAACATTTATATACAAGATACTACACTATTAATTGAACTGAATTAAAAGAAAAAACGGCATCACATCAAGTAGGATTCTTGTTTGTTATTGCAATTGCACAAAAATGGTGCTAACGACGTCTTTGGTCTAATAGCAACAATGTTATATACTCTAAGTCACCTGGTACCCTTCCTCGAACTACTTACTTCCTTCCGTTACAAATCCACATTAGACGAATTCTTGAAAAATTTCGTGTTATTTTATGTGTATTTTTTTCAATGTCAAAGTTATTTTGTTAATTTCAAAGCTCAAGTCCAGTTTGGACCGGGCACGGGCCTCACAACCTCCTATGGGGCCCTAAGTTTAAGCATAATGGGTCGCTTAACATCAACGGGATGTTTATTTGTTACATCTATTGACCAATTTACAACAATTCTATTTACAACAGCACTTCAGACAAATTAACAACAATGTGAACCACTTCCAACACAGCTGGTACCCTTCCTCGAACTGCTTACTTCCTTCCGTTTCAAATCCACAATAGACGAAGCATGGTTCCAGTTATGATAATTTATTGCCCACGCAATCACTGTCCACGCTCTTCGGTGAATTTGTGTAGGGTGACCACGTGCTTAAAGAAATGCAAGACAAAAATATGAAAACGCCATTAATACCAAAACACAGCAACGTTTAACATGTAACGTTAGTCGATCTATAAATAATAATACCTACTAAGTACCTCCAAGATAAACCTTATATTATGTAAAAACACCAATAAGAAAATGGTATAACAATATGCCTTTTAATATCTCAATAAAAACCTAATGTAGCATTTAACCCCGTCATTAGAGGTTTTAGTTACTATTCATAAATTTAACATAAATCAATAGCTATTACATGATTTATTTGTTCCTTAAATATTAATGACGATGTAAATACCAATAATGGATAAACTAGTGATTGGGTATTATGCCCAATACATTTCTATAAAAGTTAAAAAATCCTCTACTAGATATATTTTTTTCTTAATGTAATGTAAGTATTGTCAATAGGCACTGTTACTGCACATGCGTGTTGTTGATCGCAGTGGTTGTTGGTGTTACTCAGGAAGACGTTGCTATACATCTCGAGGATTTAGTTTTAATCGCCACATACGAAATGTAGTGGTTCTATTTAAAAACACGCGGTAAATTCTCGTATTTATGTTAAAAAACTTAGTTAAAACGTTAAGAGCCCCGTTAAACCGTTAATAGACCGGTTTAACAGTGACAATTTTATGTTATTTTCAATATACTCCTTCATGACACCGAAAAAACATAACATCCTAAAAGACCACAATAAGTATGAAACTTGAACCAAAAAAGTAAATTGTCCTCAAATTATACCAAAGTCGTGGTGTCACTAATCTTGAGAGGATTACACACAGATGCATTAACACACCTTTCCTCAAAGGTGTTTTACAAACGTATTCAGTGCTCACGTAAATACTAATAAGGTTTTTGCCTAACGTGCGGTTTTACGCACAATCCGTCTTTCTGTCAGATCAAAATGGATTACATAAATGCAGAGATATAATAAAATGTTTTATGTTGTCGTAATTTTTAAATTGAAAAGATTTTGAAGGAACTTTCTCTCAAAGGTTTTCTATCTCATGTTTGTAGGATTCATGTGCAAAATTGGAATCTCATGTATTTAAGTAAGTCCCTAAAACGTTAAGCAAATTCATTGCTGTCACCCTACTGTCTCATTTATTAGCTGACTTATACAATATTAGAAGTATATCAATTGGTCTATATATTTTTAAACTTTGCATACTAAATCTCGTTTTTAATAATTGTACCAAAAAGTGATTTTAACAAAAAAGTGGTTGTCAATAAGTATGACTTAATGATTACTTAAGGATGTGTTAATGCATTGTTTATAATATTGTAACATATGTAACTGTTTATTAATAAAGATTTAGGTAAATAAAACACAATAAAGATAAATACAATACATTGTTGTTAATCAAAGATATTACATGTTATTATGGCTACAATGTTTAGTGTATTGAGCGAAGGATTTGACTAATTGACATTCACGCTTCGAAATATCCTGTGTGAGCTGTGCCCAAATATGGAACATAAAGGATCACTCGTGGAGCTTAATAATTACATTGTAAAGAAAGTTATTATTGTTAACATTTATTATATGTACGTTAAGCACCTACTAACTGATCCCCGCGGTTTCACGTGGAGCGTGCGCTAATTTATTTTTCAAAAATAAAAGTAGCCTATGTTACGCCTTAAACCTTCAGCTACATTTTAGTGAAAGTTCCGTTAAAATCGGCCTAGCCGCTTAGAAGATTACCTCAGCCAGACAGATAGACAGACATTTTTTAAAATAGAATTTTTGTTATAGGTATGGTGTACACTTTCATGTGCATTAAGTAAAACGTTGTTATTTTGAAATTACAAACAGACACTTGAATTTTATTTATTTGTATAGTTAGGTGCCTAAACAGAAGCTTTAAAGGTGGAAAAACTGGTGGCTCGACTCGGAGGCGCCTCCGCTTCACCTGAGGCTTACCTGAAGATGCCTAACCCGAGATAATATTAGGGAACATTTAGTAATTATGTCACAAGTTAAGGGGAGGGAGGGGGTAAACGATGTATGACATTGTGTGACAAGGGATGCCCCCCTTCTATATTATAAAAAAACAGCAGTGATTCATAGACATGTGGTAGCCACAGCCACTCCGTACAGTGGCTGTGGTTCACTTATTTTTTTAACTAACTTATTGAAGTAACAAATAAGCGTGCCGTCAACTACTCGTATAAGTTTGGTATATTGTAACAGAGAAAGGGTTATCATAAAACTTTCTTATGTGTTACTTTGGAATTCTATTCAATTGTATTGTAAAGTCCAATCCTTTGAAATGTTACAATACTAAAAGATGTATCCAAACAGCTGATCGATGCTGCAACCACAGAGATAAGTGTTGCGTAGACTCCTAAAGTAAGATATTATTGTATAGTTTCTGGTAGGGTATCAGTCGATTAGATCTTTGTAGTACTGTGACAGTATAATGGGTCAGAATTTGGCATTATGCTCTGGAGATGTTTGCAGAACTATATTTTCAAAATCGCGTTCATTATTAAGCAGTTCATAATTACTCGCATGGCACAACATACAGTATACCGGTCTGATATTCAGGTTCGATTCCCAGATGAGCTCATATTTATTTGATTTTTGTATTGGGTTTTATATACTTACTACGTACCTAATAATTTGTATTTAACTATTCCGCCCATAATATACGTGATGCTGTCACAGATCTATTGAGTTGAATTTTTTACTTTTGAAGATTAGGCGTCCATTTAGTTACCTTATCATTGTCCCTTACATATCCAGGTGCGATGACTGGCGTTTCAAAGCCTCACGGATTTGAACGGAAATCAATCAATTACTTAGCTGTCAAAAGGTCAGAGGGTAAAATGAAATTAATTATACTCTATAGTATTTGTAGGGAGGGTCTGTTCTGTGAAATTCTATTAGTGTAGTGTAGAGGAATGTAGATTATATTTAATGTTCTTGGAATTTACATAGTGTTCTCGAATGTAAATAGGTAGGAAATTAAATAGACTACACCTTTTAATCGTATGGAAGGTGTAACAATAGACACTGTTTATATTACTAATAATACGGACAATAGGTTAATTATCTAAATAAATTAATATATTGTCGGTTCAGATAAAGTAATCTTTACAAATAAAAAATTGTCTGCACCATTTTTTATTGACAATTCTGGGAAAAGGTGTATCTTTACATTTGAGAGAGGCTAATAGAACACCAAGCTGTTCCTGTCTCAAAAAATTAGGCGTTGCGCATTCATAGGTACCTTTTGGTGGATTGGTAGGTAGTTAGTGGTCAACCCGTTTGAGATGTTGAAAAGGCGCCATTAGGCCTCCGACAGGGTTATCGATAGTTATGAAAGTTATCCTATGATAACTATTGGGACCGACGGCTTAACGTGCCCTCCGAAGCGTGGAATCTAACAAATACTAATACACAAAAATCTGGGGTATATCCTTAGGGGTAGATGCTTAAAAAATGTGAATTGTGAAGACGTGGTAAATAATTATCATATGCTTTATTTTTCCTAGTTGTGAGAAGATATGAGTGCCCAGTAGTCGAACATACAGGTCTGATATAGGTTGCAATTATTTCATTTGCTTTCTTTGAAGTCTTTGAAGCATTATCGGTGTTTAAAATGTAAAAAAATTCTATTTCTTAATTCCATGTTCAATATTTTTTTGAATTCAAACTCCAACGTTTAGTTTGCACATGTCGCGAATGTGACCGAATTGGCGAAAGAAAGAATGCAAACCCTTTCTACCGGCAGATGTGTCATGGGAATACCTGTCTCGTGTGCCTAAGGGTAGGCGTGTTGTGGATACGACTTAATACTTTCAGTGTAATAAAATTGTTTGTAATTTTGAAAAAAAATAAAAAATTACTGCATAAATACGCTAATATTAGGATATTAGATTCCTCATGTTTATTTTCATACTACCTATTAGTCTATTAAATAGCGTTTTCCTTGTTTAGCTAGTATTGTAGGTAGTGCAAAATTTATACGCAATATTTTGGAAACGAGTCAAGGACTTTACGACTACATTTCATCCAAACGGCAAAATTTAAAGCTTGATCATTATGGAGTTTTAAATTTTCACACCTTAGGCGTGAATTTATTAATTAAGAATAGTGACGTTATTCATTAATAACAGTGAATAAACAAAAACATGTAATTATGCTTCTACATTATTTTTTATAATTCGTGATGAAGCGATCTGATAAGTGGGTTCCGGGTTCGATATCCAGCCAGTCAGATTATCCGAATGAAGAATATGATTTCTGTTCTGGATTATTTGTGTTTAATGTCTCAGGTAGCAAAATATAGATTAAAAAACTACCTTGGCTTACCCGTCACGAATGTAATGGTAAGAGTCCGACATAACCCTTCTGTTACCCGGGTGGAGGGGAATTCATGAGGATTTATCCGCATTAAAACTAACCTTGGCTTATCCACTATATGTGTAACAGGTGGACCGCCAATGACCACGTTTGCCGCCCATTATCAACGGTAACCGTTTACGTATTGTGAATAGATCACGATAATAGTCAAGACGAGTGATGTGAAGCATTGCTGACCTATTTGAATACAGATACGGAAAAAAATTATACCCAAACAACTACTATACTGAAAATAATTAAGGGCAAGAAAAATTGATCCTTTTTACTTTTTAGCGGCAATTGTTTTTTATAACATTTATATGATAAGCTCTTAGATAGTAGCCTTATAAGATAGTATCTTAGATAGCGTTAAGTGAATTTGGAACTATAAAGCTTTTCATTTATACATTTCATTAAAATCTCTAATAATTCGGCACATATCACTATAATAAGTTATTCACTATTTCAAAAAAAATAGTTTTGTGTAAGTTATGAGCGAGAAATGCACTATGCAGTACCTAAGACTAAAATAATAATTCTTGATAAAAATCTACTTCATTATAATTAAGTTCTTTCAGCTTTCTATCATATAATGTAAATTTTTGGATCTCAATTTTAACTGTAAATCCGAACTAGATGAAACTAGATTAAATAGCCTCCGTAAAGGTATTTATTGTTTAAACGTATAAGTCTGAACTTGCTCTGGTATGCGGTGAAAAAGTTCTGCATGAATGATTGACACTAATTGGGTCGCACAAACAGGACATACATTTATAGCTATTTTATAGATATGGCTTAACACCTATGAAACCTGTAATTGCCAGATCACAGATGCATTGCTACCTCTGAATATTTTTCTTTTTTGTAGGTAGATATATAATATGTAAAGCGGTCTTTGGAGCCAAGAGGTAACTCACGTACAACATCTCCGGAACAAAATCAAAATCTAAAATATTTTATTGAAGTAGATTTTTTACAAGAATTCTTTTCTAACGCAAGGCCTTTCTTTTTTCTCGTGAAATAATGATGTAGACGCAGATTTTTTCATATTAAAGCTTTTTGCCGACTTATTACAGACAAACGCGTAAGATTACTATGCTACAGGCTAGCAAGGGAGACAACATTCCTACACCCTTCAAACCAGAACAGTCTTAGGCGCGACTGCGCAAAATACATATGTATGTGTAACACCGCTGTTAGTAGGTATAAATGAGTGTGACAGTGGTGTCACTGGAGACAAACCACAAGTAATTCTACCACCTCTTAAATTTATCTGGAATTACTTATCTTAAACTTAATTCTAAACAGGAAAAAACTGTTTACCTTGAGTAACAGAAACATTTGGTACAGGCTGCGCGCAAAAAAATCATCAATCTTTAAAATTAAATCCTGTAGTGCATACTGCCATTTGCACTGCAAGATTTTATTTTAAACTAGTAGCAAACGAGCACGCAGCCCACCTGATGGTAATTGGCAACTGCCACCCATGGATATCTATAATCAACGCTAGATATGATCACAGTCCTACCTGTAGTCGATCACGGATTCGTTGTTACCCCTGAGGACTAAGTTGGAACGCCTCGAATAAGTGTCTCCGTGTCCACACCCAGATAGTTTATGGACAAATAAAACTATTAAATCTTTTCGAGACAAAGTTTAATATCTTGATACATTTTTTTACTTACAAGTATCCCGTGACAAATGTCACACCAGATTTTTTACAATACGAATATTAATTATAATATTTATCATAATTTTTGATAATATTTTTCTACAATGATCTCTTCTTGAATAGAAATAAAGTAGTGCTAAGTCGATAGATGGTGTTATTTACATAATACAGGTATACCTAGGATTTCTTCGCCCTTAAATAGAGCGCGCGAAAACTTTATAATTTCAGACAAAACCTGCGATACATTGTTAAAAAGATGTAGTAATATTTAAAAAAAAAATGTTAAACATTTTGAGTAGGAATAATGAGAAATAATTTTAAATCAAGGTGTTCAATTTATTATGAACATCTTTTGCACCATTTTTCAAATGAAATCAGAAATACTTTCTATAGTTATTCTATATCCCTTTCTGCTGAAGGCTTTTATTCCCATTTTAATTACAAAAAATACATATTAGGTATACACTAAAATTAAGTAATGTAAAGAACACATATAATACATATTTATAGAACACATACACATAGTAAGTTTTATTGTTAACAATATTCTTTAAATTTAAAACATTTATTAACAAGCAATTACATTGTTTATTATAAATTTTAGTAACTATGGTTACGGAGGAATTATATTAAAGATTTATTTATATTTATTTGTATCTATTAAACAGCACCAATTTGTAGAATAGGGAGTGCTAACTGGAATGCATTTTCTATATATTTCGAGCTGTTACCGGCCTGAAAAAAAGAAAAAAAATCAACAATCAATTTTTTTTATAAAATTGGACACTTATTTTACTGTCCTAGTCTTCAAAAATTCAACACAATCTTTGGGTTTCATGTTAATAAAAGGTAAATAAACAAAATATTCTTGGAAGATTTAAAATTCCTATTAAATTTAAGTTTCATAGCATTCACACGTACCGTGGCTGTAAAAATATTTTTTTCTCTATACAATATTTTGAAAGGTACGGTACGATTCGTGCATGGGCGGTGATTGTATTCAGTACAGTACAAATACATACGTACAAACAATAAGAGCCCAGGCAGACTGCAGACTTTCTATCGGCCGATAGTTTAATCGGGTGGGACTGTTAGTGTGAGCACCGAGACAAACAAACAGTATGGTTGGCAAAGAGTGCGCAGACTAGTCAACAGTCGGCCGACTGTCAACAATTTATTCGTTTGTAACTGACTGTTAAGGAAAGCGGTCGCACAACTAAACAATCGTGTATGCGCAAGTTGTTAATAGCCCATACTGATTCAGCAGACGGCCGATAGTTGGCCGATAGTATAGTTTGAATCAGTAGCCAATCGAGTAGCCAATCCAACTTATTTATCGACCGATACTAAATCGCAGTAATTTATGCGCATATGCATACCTCTCCATACTGATTAAGAAAACGACCCAACTATCGGCCGATAAAAAGTATGCAGTTTGCGGGTACTCTTTTGGAAATAGTATTATTTACACATTTTACTTACCTCCAAAAACACATTGGTAATGTAGTTATTAATTTGTGGCTTATCTTCAGCGGGATGGGCATTCAACTTCTCTGTGTAGAGGGTAGCTAACTCACTAATATGTTTTGTTAGTACTACCGTCATCCTGGAAAAAAGATTTATGTGAATAAAATGAAAACTTAAGTTAAGTCTATATGTGATTAAATGTTAACATAAATTGAAGCATACAGTTTACTAATTGCCACAATTGTTATTAGCTTACTGTTTTGTAATTAATGCAAAAGTGCCACAACTCGCGAATAAAAGTTTATTTAAATTCAATTTTTTTCAATAATTAAGATCCAAATCAAATTATAAAGCAAAAATAGTTTTAAATGGATATTTTATACCTATTTTCATTGACATTGGACTGAACAATAAATAATAAAGAGAATTATGTGGTATTTTCCTACTTTTTTATATGATGAAAGTAGCAAACGAGCACGCAGTCTACCTGATGGTATGTGGTGACTGCCATCCATGGATATATATACTCAATCCGAGATAATATCACAGGCCTATGTTGCCACCCTTGAAGATTAACTTGGAACGCCTTGAATAAGTATACCTAAGTCTCCGTTGCCACAAATCAGACCAGAAACAGCACTGCTGACCACTGTTATAAGGCAGAAATATGTGTTAACTCACTGTGTTAGAGCATCAGCCTCATCCGCAGTAGACCGTCTTGTCTTCACCAACAACATTTCTGCTGTCTTGTGGTATATTTCCACTGACAGGGCCGTTGTTTGGGCCAGACCACTCACTGCCCGTTTGTATATCGTTTTCTCAGTTTGGTTCTCTTCCTTGGATTCCAGCCAGGATAGGATGTCTGCGTATTGTCTGAAATTGGAAGTTATTAAATGTATTTATTGTATTAAGCTAATATTATAGTGCTTGTATCTGATAGTAAAAACAGCTGCATAGATATTTAATTAATCCCAAATAGGAATGTTGTCTGAAGTATGTCCTAATGCATTGCTAAGCTAGAGGACTATATTGGAAACACCTCATATAAGAGTCTTACCACCCCTTAAACCAGAACAGAGCAGGCTTTAACAATGTTCATATCAGTCAGAAATACTCGTAGACCCAGTAGATACATGGCGGTTATTACCGCCGCTCCGAAGTTGAATGATAGTTTTTTCATCTTCATATGGTTCAATTAAAATTGTTGTTGTATTAGCCTATGCTTATGATTAATTTAAATTTCTACGCTACAAGGTATGAGAACTTATAAGGTCTGCGGAAAGAAAGGAAAACGGAAGGAAAGAAGAATGGAGTGATTCTTTTAAAGAACCACACTACACAGCACACTTCCTCCCGAGGTAATCCAGCAGCCTTATGTCATGGAGTAGGTACTTCAAAAAAGGTGCTAAAGGAGCTCTTTCTCTTCCACCTTCGATGATTTGGCCACTCCTCTGGTGTTGCAAATGTTCATAGACGTTAACTACTTTCCATCAAGTGGCCCGTCAGCTTTATTGCTAGTTTAGACTATAAAAAAACTTACTTGATCAACGGCTGGAATTGTATTTTGAGGCCAATATCACGAGTAGATTTTAGCAGTCTATCATGCAGAGCATCTGCTTTGGAGGAGTCTGCGCTTGTTTGTTCTTCCTCGTCTTCCTCGTCGTCGTCATCTTCCTCAGG